>JAHXMU010000020.1:275415-328760 GCA_019455685.1 Philornis downsi
GTTGCCAGATGGGTCCGTCGAATATGGGCAACCCTGTAGAAGTTATTGAATATCGCTGGAAAAAGTGTATCGAGCTAAAAGTAAAGTAAATAAAGTAAATAAAGAACTTTTTTTGCCAACTTTTTTTGTGTTTTTTTTAGGTCGGCTAGTTTTGGGACCGCCCTCGTATATATACGGCCTACAATCGTTGAAGGATTGACGATCTTTATTTGGCTCACTTTTATATTCAATATAAAATCGAATTAGATGAAAATTATCCGATGGAGTAAATATGCATACTTCTACTCGAGATTTGTCTTCAGAACGTTTGTTTTATGAAATTTTCACCGAACAGGTTATGGGAATAATTAACTTCGCTGTTTGATTTCCATTTAGATTGAAATCTATTTTTTTTACACATGATCTTTAATCAGCTTGTATTAATAAAAAAACAGTTTTGAATACTATTCTGTAAGATGTATATCAGTAGACTGAATAAATAAAAAAAAATAATAAATGAAAGAATCTTCTAATGGATTGATTACTTTTACGTCATCTCGTATTATACTGGGCTAGTAGTTTCCACTTTAGGCCAAAAACCTTATGCGTTTCCCTTGTCAGGAGTAATTTAGAATATTGTTCTTTAATTAGATTCCTTTATATATAATTCACTCAGGTAGAATTGAAAGAATTTCAAAATTAGTCTGCCAATTTGTTTTTAAACATATGAACTGGGTAATGGAAATACTTACATACAAAAATAAACGGAAACTTCTTGGCCTGCAATCGTTGAAAGATCGCAGATCTGATTTTTCAATCACTTTTATATTCAATATTTTAAATAATAATATAAAATGCATAGAATTCTCCCACTCCAAGATCAAGATTTATAAGTTCTCAGGATGACAGATGACGCCATTGGCAAAAGTAAATGAACCTCTCAATAGGCTGATTACTTTCGCGCTCATTGTATTACATTGGCCCTCTAAGACCACGTTGATATCTGTTTAAATGTAAATACCTTAGCGGGACGCGCGAAATATTTCAAACACCCCCTCCACATATTTTAACACAGCATTCAATTGTGAACAACTTAATTTATACTACGTAATAACTCAAGTGTCAAACAACAACAACAGCAAAAGAAAAACAAATAGATAACTTTAAATTAGTTTAAATAACTAAAGTGATTGGCGGCGGGTGAACTCAACCCCCAAAACCGAACAACAAATTAAAATGTTAATATTTTGTTTAACGAATGACTTGGGAATACTTTCAATTATTAATTAAGTGGCGCCAAAATATTATATTATATTTAATGACAGACAATAAAGGCTGTTGCTGAAACCGGGCAATCGCCCCCACCATCATCCGTATCGTAACATCACATGAAAAAATTGGCGTTAAAGCTTTCCACTCCGGTTGTCGAATTGTCATTTGAAATCATTTGTATCGAAACAAAAGCAGTCATAACTTATTGTTTCGCTTTTAATGAATGAATTAATTTTATTAAACTGTTCCATCCAGCTGTTCTATTGTCATTGTTCAATGGCTCAAATCACAATTGTTAAACCAACTGTTTTACTTTTATTTCGTTGTATCGATGACAGACTTTTGTTGTCCTCATCATTGTTTAACTTAATACTTTATTACCTTTCTCGGAAGCGTGTGGAAAGTGTGACAAGGTAGAGCTATGTTGAATTAGTTCATAAATTACGTTAAATAGCAGTAATTTTACTATTGTGCTGGAAACTGTGAAATAGAAATAAGCGGCTAAATGCAGAAAAAGTCCCTCTGTCTAGTACTGAAAACAGTGTTATCAATTTAGTGATTTAAAAGCCGCCGGTGTGGCAATGCTGTCAGCTGTTAAATAGCTGCCAACTGAAGTGTTATTTATAGAGTGAAAGGTAAAAATTTTTAACTCCTATTAGTGGTGATTCAAACGTGGGCACTTTTCGTGCATTACGGGGCGATTTTGGTCGTTGGAATTTGAAGAGACTGAAACGCCACCGATGTGGTCAGGCCTGAAAATTTCGCTTCTGTTAGTGAAAGTGTGGCGGGTAATCCGAATTTCAATTCAGAGCGCTATGGCCGTAAGTAAGAAAACCGTTTTTTTTGACCTGCAATTGAAGAATTGAAGAAATTGGACGATAAGTGGTTTCAAACAAACAGAAAGCATAATTTCTCGTTTTGCCGACGTCAGTTGGCCACCCAAATCATACGATTTGACGCCGTTAGACTTTTTTGTGGGGCTCGGTCGATGACCGATCATATAATCGGTGTAAAAGAAACGAACATAAGTTACTATTCTAGAAATTTCCTATGTACAGATAAAGAGAAAAACAGATTGCATATACGGTAGTTGAATATCCTACGAGTGGCCTTAATGATATTTCTAGAATGAATAAAGTTCAACTGCACCAGACATTGTTTTTACCTATCTTGCTATATGACACAGAATCCTAAGCTATGATACAGACGGAGGAATCAGTACAGATAGTCTTTGAGAGAAAACTACTTCGTAAAATGTAAGGACTCATCATCGTTAACGAAAAGTACCGGCGTACAGTGGGGGTGAACGGAAAAAAGGGGAAAGTATCATGACAATCCTTAACGAGTTGATCGATTTTTAATGAAATACACAGATGTTTTTAAAGTATTAGTGATCTTATGCTCGGAGATTCAGCGCTCCAGGTATAACTACAGCCGCACAATGGGGGCTACAAGTACGGTATCCCCTATTTGACAAATTTTTGTTGTGCTGCCAAAACCACGCTTCTGGTTCGATTACGACAATTATGTCATCGTCCGATTATGTGATAGGTTAGCACTTGAAAATTTCTACAAAAAAAACATGGTAACATGTTCTGATTAACTCCAATAGCTTGAAAGATACACGATTTAAAATAATTCTTTTTTTTAATTTTTTGACGGAAACTCATCTATTTTTATGCAAATAATATGAGTATGGGGTACTATTGAAAAAATAGTATCTGTAGAATAAGAATGCATTGAAAATTCAAAAGATTATGCATATAAGTAAAATGCAATTTCTAAAAAATTAAAAGGGCAATATAATAATTATTTGTATAGTGAGTACAATGAAATTTTAGCTACAAGATAACCGTAATTCGAAGTAATATAACGCGGCGAATCATTTTTAAATACTTCTGAAAAGAATTCCAGAATTCCCAAATAAAATCCAAAAGTTGACAAATTAATTGGTTTTCTTTTTTTTTGTGAATGTCACATTTATTTTAAACAAATACAATTATAAATTTGCATTTAAACAATTGAAAGAGGAACTGCATACTTAAACATTATTGGTTTAAATTTGTTTTTTTATTCATCAGTATTGCAACAACTAGGAAGATAGTTTTGATTTTCATGTGTCTTAAATTCTTTTATCTTTCACAATAATACAAAAGTGTTAGACACTCATGAACAACTTTTTCCGCAATCGGCGAAAAGGTTAAAAATTTATTGCCTTTCGAAAACAACTTTTCCGAAATAATTTGAACTTTTATTTTACGAAATAATTCGAACTTCCATTTTCTTTACAATTGACTAAAAACTGTAAAAAGTCGGAAAAAAATTTAACAAATTTATTTCAAATCGTGTATCTCCAAGGCAATAAGAGATAACCAGACATGTTTTTCATGCTGATTTGAAGGTCAAACCAATGACGTAAAAATAATAAAAAATAAAATAATAATAAAAAAATAAGATAATAATAATAAATATAAATAAAAAAGAAATAACCGGATCAGAAACGTGGTTATGGTCTTTTTTTAATTTTGTTATCTCTCACAATAACACAAAGATGTTAGACATTCATCAACAACTTTTTCCGCAATCAGCGAAGGAGTGATGTTACTTTTTCCCAAAATCGTTGAAAAAAACGCTATTTTTCGCAAATTTTGTATTGGAATTTCTGCCATTTTTAACATATATTTTATTTGAAAATGTATTGTCTTTCGAAAGCAAATTTTCCAAAATAATTCGAACTTCCGAATTAACAAATTGAAAAAATTTATTTAAAATCGTGTATCTCCCAGGCAATAAGAGATGACCAGGCATATTTTTTATGCAGATTTTTATTTTTTAAGGTCTATCCAACGACGTAAAAATAATAAAAAATAAGATAGTAATAATGAATATAATAATCTCATCAGAAACGTTATTATGGCTCAACAACTTTTGTGTGAAATTTCACCAAAATTGGTCAAATAATGACATAGTAATTTCCCGTTCTTCTTCTCGTCGTGGGTACTACGCTCATGTGGTCACTCATTTCTCATAAGTACGAGGTTGGTCCCAAAACTAGCCGACCTTACGTATATATGGTGCCACTAGTCTAAAAAAAGGATTTTGGTGAAAAGTGGCAACCTTCTAAAACATATGTTTTAAGTTTTAAGGCGCCACGTTGCTTAGTAATGTTATTTGAGACATCAAAAATAAATGATAGCAGTGATTTTGTGAATATGGCAAAAATTGGTCACCGTTATGTAATTCAATATTTCCATTTGAAAGGTCTCAGCCCAACCAATATTAAGACCGAGTTAAATTCTACTCTGGGAGTTTACTCCTTCATATACGACTGTGAAATATTAGAGGTTAAACGAGGCCGTATGAGCTGCCACGACGAACAACGTAGTGGTCGACCAATAGGAGTGTCCACACTAGACACGGTTAAGAAAATCCGCAAAATGGTATTGGATGATCGTCGGCTGAAGACGCGTGATGTGATGTACATCGTATATTGACCGAATTGCATATTGAAGAAGATGAGAAAACTGTGTGCAAAATGGGTGCCGCGCTTGCTTTCAATAGCGGAAAAACAGCGTCATGAAAGTGTTTCAGTAGAGTGTTTGGCGATGTTTTACCGCAAAAAACCGAATTTTTGCGTCGATTTATAACCATGGATGAAACATGGATCCACCAGAAACATGGGTCGCCAGATTCAGCTCCCTCGGACTTTTTTCTACAGCCAAACTTGTAAAAATGGTTTGATAGTAAAAGATTTGCCAACAATGAAGACAATGTGGCGCCTGCGACAAATGGCTATTTTAAGGATTTTAATAGTTCTTACTGTAAACTGGGTATATAAGCTATTGAATATTAATGCAGGATACCACAATGGTTTTGGCAGCAAAACAAAAATTTGTGAAATCAGAGTTTTCCTAATTTGGGCGTCCATTATGGATGTTTGTAGTTACAGCTGGAGTGCCAAGTTTGCGGACATAAGCCCCCCAACACTTCAAAAATGTTTGTGTGAAATTTAATCAAAATCGTTGGAATTGTTAGGGAGTAGCATAATGCTTTCCTGATTCTTTTTTTCGTTCTTTACCGCCTTGTGTGGCGTCACATTAACCATGTGCCGCATGTGCTATATACCGACATCGACGTGGCCAAGCGTATCAAAATACAGCAGTTGAGTTGGCTGGGTCATGTTGAGGGTAAAAACTAGAGAAGTTTTCGACAACAAAATTAATAGTCGGCACAGAGGAGGGCGTCGCAAAGCCCCATTGAAAGGACCAGGATTTGGAAATACTATTAAAACTTGATTTGACCAATGGGAGGAGAAGCTCGGACGACCGAAGCACTGGAGATGATTTCACATAAGAATATATAATCGCCACATAAGTAAGTGAGGTATACATTCTTTCATTTGGTCACCGTTGTAACATCAATTTCAAATAAGTTCCTTTTCAAGTTTGCTTTCCTCCTAACAAATCTTGTTGTGTTTACTGCCTTTGAAGGCATCACCTTCCTGCTTTTAGAAACTCTCTACCAAACAGACGACACTTTAGATTTATGGCCAAAAATTGAACGAAACAAATCAATGCATGAAAATACAATGCCAATTTACGCGAATAAATTCTCTTTCGATAATTCCAAATTTAGATTGCGAACGTGTCTGATGGCACAAACATGCAAATTTTGAACTAGTACATGTGCCCATGATGTCCTCCTTTTCGGCAGTCGCTTCCTACCTCTGCCCTCCTCACCAGCAACGATTTAAAGTAATTTTCATGTTCATGTGCTCACTTTGAATTTCCACGTTGAAATTTATCGTGGTGTTTACGGTGGCATTATTGTTGTATGCCCGCTTTTCTGCTTTCCAATTTTCTAATCAATTTTGCCTCTTTTTTTGTTGGTTTGAAATTTTTTGTTTAGAGTTCAGATTATTTCACATTGATTGTCTGTCTGCGGGACCCATTTCCATTTCCATTTCCATTTGTCTGTTAAGTTTAACAGTCGCTGTTCCTTTTTTTCGATCTGCTGTCTGTCTCTGCTTAGTCTTGAGCTGTTCGTTCAGCTGTTCATCTATTTTTTGTTGTTATTTTTAAAACATTATCATGTCATTTTTTGCGTGCCATTGTTTTCGAAATGTCAGTTATTTTCGTTACGAAATGAACTCGGAGAGCGGAACGTATGGTGTAGAACGAACGTCACAAGAGTACTTGGAGTAAATTTGAAAGTAGCATGGCCGACAGCCAGATGGACAGACAGAGGGATTGACGGACAGGGAGATAGACACTGACATAGGTATAACAAAGCGCTATAATACTAAAATTGGTTGACATTTACATAACAGGATCCTACTGAAATCATTCAATGAAGTGTTTCTTCTTTTTTTTTTTTTTGTTTTTGTTTTCTTTTGCCACTGTTGACATTGATTTACCAAGTAAAAGGTAGGTAAGAAATTACACACTTCGCTCTGTGTACTTATAAATATCTAATGTTTAGGTTTTTTTTTGTTCTGTGAGAAAACAATAATAGGATAGCTGATAGACCGACCCACCCATTATTGGCAGTGAATATTATTTATACAGGGTGGGCCATATGAGTGTTGGCGATTTAATTCTTCAATTTCTTGGCAACGCACGGCGCGGGGTGGCGGGGGGATATGTTGTTCGCTGCGCCGCTTCTTGGAAATTAAGTCGCCATGGAGCCGTACACGGGAGTGCAGCGTGCATTTTGTGTCCGAGCGTATTACGAAACCAATAAATCAGTGATTACTGCATGACGTTTTTATCGGCATGAACACGGTTTACACGATTTAAGTGAAGTTCCAAGCGCCAATGTGATACGAAAATGGATCAGAATGTTCGAAACAACCGGCTCAACAGTACCAATTACGGTTCGTGGTCGCCCAGTTTCTGCAAGATCAGCCGACATTGTGGAGCGTGTTCGTGTTTCAGTTCAGCGAAATTCGCAACAGTCAACACGTAAGAGAAGTCAGTCTTTGGATGTCAAAAGAACAACTTTACGACGAATTTCTAAACGTGATTTGCATTTGAAGGCTTATAAGATTCAGATAGTCCAAGAATTAAAACCCGATGATGGCAATAACCGACTTAACTTTGTCAATTTGATGCTAGAGCGGTTCAATAATTTCAACAACGTAATTTTTAGTGATGAGGCCAATTTTCACCTTAATGACCATGTGAACAAGCAAAATTGTCGGTTCTGGTCCGAGACTAATCCCCGACGCTTGCATGAACGTCCACTTCACAGCCCTAAGCTTGTCGTGTGGGCTGGGATAACGTCAACCAGTATAATTGGACCGTACTTTTTTGAGGACGAAAGAGGGCATGCGATGACGGTTAGAGCGAACAATTATTGCAACATGCTAGCAGACTTTTTGGTGCCAGCTTTGGAAGAACTTCAAGGCAATACCTCGAGGATGTGGTTTCAACAGGATGGGGCCACATGTCATACGGCTAGGGTATCCATAGAGCTGATAAAAAATGTTTTTCCTGGAAAACTCATTTCGAAAAGGGGGGATATTGAATGGCCCCCACGTAGCTCCGACCTCTCTCCATGCGGTTATTTTCTATGGGGCTATCTCAAATCGGTAGTCTACGAGAATAATCCGACCAATTTAGAGCAGTTGAAGAGGAACATTATTCAGGAAAGTAACAAAATACCGAGAACAACTTTTCAACGAGTTTTCCAAAATTTGCTACTTCGGTTCCAAGAGTGTCAAGCAGCCGAGGGAAGCCATTTGGACAACATTATTTTTAAGTCTTAAAAATTCCCATGCTTCTACTTTTTAAAAATACAAATATATTTTTTTTATGTTTCGTAGTTTTTTTTTAATTGAATATTTAAACCGCCAACACCCTTATGGCCCACCCTGTATATACGAGGCGTGATATAGAAAACGGGTTTTTTCAAATTTCGTGAGTTACGTATGTTCGATTTTCGCATTTTTTTATTCTGTTATGTTGGAACATATGTCTGTTATATATGTTAACAATATCAGTCATTTTGAATTGTCAGTTTGTTTTTGACAGATAAAAAGGTTAGTCCCGTTTTGGTGTGCTCTTCGATTTTTTACTATTCGAAAAAATGGATCAAAGAAACTGTATTAAGTTTTGTGTAAAAAATGAAATTAAACGGGCAAGGACATTTGAAATGTTGACTGTGGCGTTTGGCGGGTCTACTATGAGCAGAACACAAGTTCAATTGTGGTATAACCGGTTTAAGGAAGGCTGAGAAGATGTCAATGACGATGCTCATCCTGGTCGCCCGAGCACGTCAACAAACGATGAAAACATTGAAGCAGTGAAAAAAATGATTTTGGATAATCATCGAATCACTACTATTAGATGTTGATATGTCATTCGGCTCATGTCAATCAATTTTTACGGATGTTTTGGGCATGAAACGTGCGGCAGCGAAGATTGCTTCAAAATTGCTAAATTTTGAGCAAAAACAACGTCGCATGGACATCACTCAGGAGCTGTTGAAAGTCGTCAACAACTGTCCAGGTTTCCTCAAAAAGGTCATAACTGGTGACGAGTTATGGATGTATGGCTATGACATTGACATTGGATGATGGATGGCGTCCAGAAGAGCCAAGACCGAAAAAAGCACGTCAAGTTCGGTCAAATGTGAAGGTTTTGTTCAATGTTTTATTCGATTGCAATGGCATGGTGCATTATGAATTCTTGCCACAAGGTCGTACGGTTAATAAGGAATACAACCTTGAAGTTATGCGCCGTTTGCGCGAAGCAATTAGTCAGAAACGCACAGAATTGTGGAAAACCCAATCATGGATTTTGCACCATGATAACGCACCAGCTCACACATCGATGCTTGTCCGTGAGTTTTGGCCAAAAACAAAACCGCAATCATACCTCAACCAACGTATTCACCGGACTTGGTCCCCGCTGACTTTTTCCTTTTCTCAAAACTGAAGACACCGATGAAGGGAAATAGTTTTTCTACGATTGACGACATAAAAGAAAAATCTAAACAGAAGCTATTGGCGATACCAAAAAGCGCGCTTTAGACGTGTTTCACGGATTAGAAGAAACTCTGGCACAAGTGTATTATATCCGAGGGGGACTACTTTAAAGGAAATAAAATAGAAATTGATGAATAAATAAATACTTTTTGAAAAAAATTGAAAATAACGGTTATTTTTTGATCACACCTCGTAGTTATCGTTTGACAGGTTTTCATCGGTTTATATTGAGTTAACATCTTAATATTTGCTGAACATCAAAACGCACACTTTCTCGAACTGTTGCTATTAACTTTTTGGATTATTATTCGGTTTATTCTTATAGGTTAGAGGTGGGCAAAATCAAAATATTTCGACTCGATTTCCAACTCCCTTCGATTTCGATGCTATTTTGCTTTATGTTTTCTACTGTGAAATAAAATGAAAAAATTAAACCGACATGGAGTATAGTTTACAATTTATAATGCTCAAAATTTTCATTCGAATTAAATGCTTTCAATCAAAATTTGTATTTGTATGATACATGGTGGCGCAAGAATCGTGCTACAAACATAAAACGTAAAAAATTTTTTTCTGTGTGAGTAATCGGTTATTTTTTATACCAGCATTGCAGTTCTTCATTTCCATCCAAAGGAAATTTAGGCGGGAGTTTGACTGCACTCCCCCGAGTAGATAGGCCTTTTTGAGGTGGGTAAACATGTTTGCCGAATCTGGAAGCATAGCACGAAGACCATACCATCGAGATCCCTATGTTCGGATTCAAGACACAGTTGCGACTGTAGCATCATCAATTCAGGCAAATCCAAATTGAAGTTAGCAGAGGGTCATTACAACGGTCATGACGACTTTTGTTTCCGTACAAAGTTAAACCCTCTGGATTTGCCTGTCTGCCTAGAATTTTAACCAAAAATGCTTGAAATGGCCGAAAAAGACAACTACTTGATAAATTGTTTGTTTATGCCTGATGAGTCCCATTATGACAAGCAAATTGCCGTATATGGGAATCTTATCCGATAATACTCTATGAGATGGAACTGCAACCAAAAAGAGTCACTGTGTGGTACGGAGTTTCATCAAGGTGCATTGTGGGGCCATACTTCTTTGAAGAAAACGTTGTAATGGTAGCTGTCAATGGGGACCGTTATTTAAAAGTGTTAAAGAAGCTGCACCGAATACGTATCCGATTCAACAGCTTTTGGCATCAGCAAGATGGAGCAACTGCACACATAGTCAGACCAGTTATGTCGGAGCTTCGACGAAAATTTCCAAAAACAAATTAATATCCAGAAACTCAACTTTCCGCTAGCCACCAAGGTCACTTGACCTGACCGCACTAGACTTTTTTTTATGGGGTTATGTCAACCAAGAGATTGCACGAAACGAAATCAAGAAACCATTAAAACAATAATTGAGGCGATCCTTATTCCAGATTCCTTAAACGATCAGTTCCGATATTTTCTTACAGAAAGTAATTCACCCATACGGACTAGTCCAAATTAAAGAATTGAATCAAATTTACTATAGGTTGATTTTTTAAGATTTAAGTTTTTCAAATTGGCAGCACTGGTTGGTAATGGCATCCAAACGTCATCTGTCAAAGTGAAAAGTGTTAAGTATACTCTGCCATTTCATCATAGAAGGACGAATGACCTACCACAACGTCTAATTTTTGGTGGATGGGCCTTACAAAAGCTCAATGAAAATCCGCTGTTTTATCGAAAAATTGTGTTCCACAAGCAAAACTGTCGCATCTGGAGTGATGAACAGCCACATGCCATACATGAATTGCCGATGCATCCCGAAAAACGAAAGTCTGGTGTGGTTTATGGGCTGGTGGCACCATCGGTCCTTTTTTCTTCAAAGACGACCGTGGAAAAAACGTTACCGCCAACGACGAATGATATCGAGCCCCAATTGGCTGAGTTGAACTTGGTTGACATGCGGTTTCATTAGGACGGTGCAACATGCCACAATGCTCGTGATACAATGGATATGTTGAGGGATGAATTTGGTGAGCAGTTTATCTCTCGATTTGGCCCTGTGAGTTGGCCCCCAAGATCTTGTGGTTTACAGGCCGAAATGCTCGAAAAAGTGACGAAAAAGTGGACCTTTGAAATGGAGATTTTGAGACGGAGACGCGGACATTTACATGAAATTATCTTTAAAAATTAAATGGCAGAGACCAATTTATCAATTCCAATAAAAAATTTTAGTATACGAGAAAACGGCGCTCAACAGCGCTTAATTCATAAGGTACCCCAAGTTCCTTGCTTTCAAATCATTCCCAATGCATTCAATCGCTTGGAAATGGTTTGCTGGATCGTATGATGCAAATTTGAGTGTTTTATTCGATTTTTAAAAAAAAACTACGATTAAAAAATCACCCTTTACTAACTAATGATGTTAAGTGCTGCTTTCTCCACTATCAATATATTTCTGTCTATTTGTGTCTTTGGTTTTTTAATGGAACAGGATAAAGTTTTTAAATGCCACAATTTCTGTGAAAACCATTTACTTCGTCTAGGTTTTTGATTCGAAAAACGCATAAAAAACATTTTCAGTCTATAAAAAATTTTACAGCATTAAAAAAAAAAACGACGAGATTGAAAAACTATATAGAACAAAATTATTTTCCGAGTTTTCACCCAAGTGATGATAAATACTTTGAAAGATTGTTTAGATTTTCTTCTTTACTGACCTGTATAGGGAGGAATACAAAGCTCTCAAAATGAAAATTATTTATAGACCTGAATTTAAAAAAAAATAATAATAAAAAACTATAAAATGTTTTATGGCTCTTGGCATGAACTCATTGGACCATCGAAACTCCGACGGAGTGATTTGATTTCTGAGGCACTATCATAAACTGGTGCATGGAATTAAGGAAGAAGCGCGGAAGGCTGAAGAGCATAGATGATTTGTATAACATCCGACATGTAAGAAAGTATATTTGCATTTGCTTGAGAACATAAAATAAAGCAGCATGATTGCACAACTGTCTCCTATACTGATGCGGAGTTTGAAGGCGTCATTTAGTTTCTTTACAGTGCTCGATTTTGTCACTTTATCTCATATGTGTTCCTCAATTTTTGCATATAAAAATTTAAATGCAAAGAATTTGTATTAAATTTTATGTGACGAATGGAATTTCGAGTGTCGAATCGTTGAAAATGTTGCTGAAGACTTACGATGAATAGAATTTATCAAAAATACTTGCATATGAGTGGTGCAGTGCATTTCAAAGCAGTCAAGGTGTAGTGGAAGATTTGTCCCGCTCCGGACGGTTATCAACGTTATCATAGACAAAGTTATCATAGATAAATAATAACTTGTCATAGAAAAAGTGAAGAAAGATATAACTACTCGTAAAAATCGTCATTTAAGCTTGAGAGACATAGCCGCTAAAATTGTGATGCATTACTAATCAGTTCGCACCATTTTACAGTATTGTCTGGATATAAAGGGTGATTTTTTAATCGTAGTTTTTTTTTTAACATCAAATAAAACACTCAAATTTGCATTATATACTAAAATTTTATATTGGAATCGATAAGTTGATCTTTGCCATTTAATTTTTAAAGATAATTTCATGTAAATGTTGTCAGCTGCTGCGTCTCAAAATGTCCATTCGGAAGCTTCAATTTTTTGTCACTTTTTCGAGCATTTCGGCCTGTATGTTATCGTAAGGCTTCAATAGTGTTCGGCTTGTCCACATAGACTAACGACTTCACATAATCCCACAAGAAATAATCAAGAGGCATTAAATAGCAAAATCTTGGGGGCCAACTCACAGAGGCCACATCGAGGGATAAGCTGCTCAACAAAAACAGCGGATTTTCATTGAGTTTTTATAAGTCCCATTCACCAAAAATTAGACGCTGTGGTAGGTCATTCGACTTCAATTCTTGCGTGCGTTGAATTTTATAGGCCTGTGTAAAATTTTCCTTGTGGTTGAGTAACACATGTCCAATCGCTGATAACAGCGACGAATTGACATTTCACGATCGTCATTAACACTGGTCGCTACGGCTGCAATATTTTCTTCGGTACGCACTCTACGCATGTGAGTCGATGGTTTTACAACAAAGTAAATTTGGTGCGAATTTTGGAGATAACAGCACGAATTGTTGATTCGAACTGTTGATTATGGTGACCATAAAATGGTCGTATCAAACGGCGCTCATTTGTCACAGAGCACGAATTTTCGAATTTTCGAAAAATGCGTTTGAAAAATGTTTTGATGAATTTTAGCGATACAACTAACGAATAATAAATATTTTCTGTTTTATAGATCATTTTCCGGTATTTTTTAACAGAATCTACTTTACCATGCCATCATTGCTAACGAGTTTGTAGGCAAAAATATAACAACTATAATCGAACAACCACCATATTCAGCTGATAAGACTTCGGCTGACTTTCTTCTCTTCCCTAAATTCAAGTTATAAATTCAAGGCATTCTTTTTCAGTCGATAGAAGACAAAAAAGAGAATTCGTAGCGAAAACCGAAGTTTTTTCCAAAAAATACATTTCAAAAATGTTTTGATAACTTTTGGTTACACAATAAATTTTAATCAATAATATTTTGTGTTTTATTGACCAATTTCTGCACTACGCTTCAATTGCAGATTTAAAATACTTGATTATCGCAAAAAAGTCAACTGCGAATTGCACGTAAAAGAAGGCGCTGACAGCGATTGTGACGTTTCCAAAACAGGGAATAATTTACCGGGCGAACCACAGATAATATAAAAATCTTGGAAAATGTCTTCATGGTTCATTGGAAAAAGTAAACAAAACAATTTTAGAAAAGTTTATGATGGCGCACAAATAAAATTTTTAAGAGATAGTAAAGTCTTAACTGCAATAAACCAACTACGTGAGGCAAGCAACAGCAACAATTTAAATGATGTTCCTGCAAAATATTTACGTCGACTTTCGTTGCACGAGAAGATTAGAAATAACTCACCGAACAGCAAAGATTTAATTGTTGCAAATTTGTATAACCGCAAAAAACTATAGCAAGCAAAAACGGAACCACAAATCTTAAATTCATAGTTTTTGTACTAAAGGAACACATCCTCAATTTCAAAATATTGTCATTTTCTGTATGACACTAAAAGGTTGGTATATACATAAGGTATAATAAAAAGGAATCATTTATTTTCCCAGTGGATGAGTTTATTAATCTGCTTGTCGCATTGCAGTGTGATCGGGTTGCGCCAGATGGCATTAGAGACATAATACAGGGTGTCCGTCGGAAAGGTATACTACTTTGTTTCGCCGCCATTTTGGTAAACATATTTGGCAGTCGTGAAGACGTAGCAAATCTATTATGGAAAAATATTCGATAAACCAACGTGTTTTAATCGTTAAAACATTTTATAAAAATCAATCATCGATTACTGTGACGATGATAAAGATACGTGAAATTTTTGGGAAAAACAACGTGCCAACAAGACGCACTATTTATCGTGTAGTGAATGATTTCGAAGAGGGTCTGTAGCTGATAGGGTCAAGCATGGACCACAACGTACTGCAAGATCGACTGTAAACATAACTGCTGCTCACGAAAGTGTTCAAAACAATCCATCAACCTCAATTCAACGTCGTGCTCAGGAGCTTGGTCTTCAAAAAACTACTTTGGCCACAAGCTTCTTCCACAAGACCATCTACGCCGCCGTACATATGCCAATAGGATGTTACAGCTCGCCCATGGAAAACCCTCAAATTATTCATCTATCACCCTTGCATCCATTAAAAGTGACAGTCTGGTGTGCAATTTGGTCAGGAGGAATCATTGGACCTTACTTCTTTGAAACTGAAAACGGCATAACGGTAACGGTCAATGGGGACCGATATCGTGATATGATTGAAAACTTTTTAACGCTACAACTGCATGCTTTGGGCTTGATTAACATGTGGTATCAACAAAACGGTGCCACATCGCATACAGCCAGGATTACAATGGAATTACTGGGAGACCTCTTTCCACAACAAGTTATTTCAAGAAATGGTGATGTTGATTGGCCTCCACGGTCACTTGATTTGACTGTTCCAGACTTCTTTTTTAAAGGGATATCTGAAACGCAAGGTTTATGCAAACAAATCAGAAACGCTTGAGCAACTCAAACAAAATATTCGTGATGAAATTAATGAAATACCGCGTGAAATGTGTGAGAATGTAATGAAAAATGTGCTCAAAAGGGCTCCCATTTGTGAGGCTAACAGAGGCGGACATTTATCTGATATTGTGTTCCATACATAATTGTCGACATTAAATAAAACATTTATCAATATCAGATCCATTCTCTTTCATTTAATCAAAAATTATAAACAAATTAGTATCCTTCCCGACGGACACCCTGTATTTCGTATTTTGAAACTACTCAGAATGTTTTGTGAAAGTTTTCTTCGACAAGGCGAAAACGGAAGTCAGGCGGCTGAAAATATGAATTGCTTTTTTGGTCCTGATACAGTTATAGTCAATCAACCACAATTTCGATTTTGATGCCAAAGACATGCCCCACTCAATCATCGAAAATATCGATAGAAAAATTGAAATCGTCGCGTCATGCAAGTTCCTTTCCAAAGCTAAAGGTTATACAAAATACCGTTTGGAAACATTTGAATAGAACTGAATACAAAAAGAAGCTCAGTGAAAGGGTGCCACGCGAATTAATGCGAACAAAAATCTCATTGACCGAGGTTCCATATACGAATGGCTGCCGTATTGCAACAAATTCGATTCCATTTCTAATGAAAAATAAGACACAACAATACCACGTAAACGGTGGCCAGAGCAATGATTGACGGCAGGTTAGGTTCTGCTGTGTATTTGGTGAGATTGGCAGGGAATCATCTACTATATGCTGCCCCCTTACGGTCAAATTCTTAATAACGACTGACTGTCGTTATTCTTAATAACGAATAACTGTCAACAACTGAACCGTCTGAAAGAAGCCATCGCCTAGAAGCGGCCAGCTTTGGCTAACAGGATAGGTATTGTGTTGTATCAGGACAACAGCAGGCCACACACATCGATAGTGACTTTCTAGAACGCCCAAGAGCTTCCTTGTTAGGTTCTTATACATCCACCCTATAGTTTGCACCTGTCACTTTATATTTTTCCCCTGTCTATAGAGAATGATATTGAAAAATTCGCCCCAAGGGAAGCTTGTGAATATTGACTGTTCCCGTTTTTTGCCTATAGGGATGAAAGACGTACTGGAAATACATACCTTCGAATTATCGAACAAAACAATGTATTTTTAACGACGTAGCAATCTCTTACACAACTTTGCTCTCCCGCTCTTTCCACAATCATTTTCTACGCTTAAAAAATGTCTCATATCGTTCCCTAGCAGCGCAAATGGCTGCAACATTGCCATGTAGACGGCATATTTTTCAAGGACAGATAGCTACTTGTATTCTAGTACCAATAGTGAGCAAAGTCCGGCTTTTCATATCCCAAGTATGTTTTTTAACAGCAGTATCCTTTCAATAGCGGAAAATTCGAGTAGTCGAATAATCGACAAGTCTTGTAAATGCTTCTCAAAATACGACGTTTGCAATCCCCGTTTAACTGTAGGTCTCGTTGAATGAGTCTAAGAATACAGTACGTGTAAGCTTACTACATATGAGAAGCTCTCTCATATCTCATTCATGAGATGCAAGGAATTGTTTTTAACTGTTGAATGCGCAATTTATTGCAACTGTCTGTAAGGGACGTCGTAGAAATAGATAGAGTTTGTTGGAATAGTTTGAAGTTGTTATGGTAGTCTGCGCATCTGCATCTCCTTACAACAGTGTTACACTCCGTGGCGACTGAATCCTCTGACTGTTGGATTACAAACAACTTTCCTTCCCATTTTCGGCTTTAAAATCTACCAAATATCGTGATAGAAAAATATTTCGACTTAAAGCAGATTATGGCCGTAAGATCACTTACACGTTTAAACCACGTGACGGGGTGTTTAAGTATTTTACCGACTACAATCACAGATCTGACTTCATGCATTTCTGCCTGGCAGCTGTAATAGACGTCACATTTGGCCGACGAATACATCCTTGCCTGCATTAATCATAGTGTTGGACCTGCCAATGAGCACTAGTCTGGCCTGAGAGTTGATGACAGACGCTCCCTGTTTGCCTGAGTTGCATCGGTTTAAGTATGCCATACCCAAACTAGTCGGCCTCTCACTTTAGTTACTTTAAGACGAATCTCCAATTGCATTTCCAGATAATACTTTCTCGAAGATCATAAGTCGTCAGCTGATTGGGAAATCCAAAGGGTTCTGGTTACTATCAAAGAGAATAAGAGTCAGAACAAATAAAACAAATCCATTTATGTTATCCAAACTAGTCGCCTACTCACTTTAGCTACCATTAGTTGGATGTCCAATGGCATTGCCAGAGAGTACTTGCCCGATGATGGTCAGGTGTTCGGAAAGTTCAGGTTTTTGATTACTCTCAAAAGAAATAACAGTCATAATTTTCAAGTTCTAATTAATCCACTGCATCGATTAATTTTAATTTAACTAAATCCATTTTTTATTTACAAACAACAATGCGACTTGGCGACTATTCGCTCGATATTATACGAGATTACACTCATAATTGTCAAGTGCCAGATGTAGTAATTAAAATCATTTTCTTACGAACAATATTCCGTTATTTACTTTTAACACTATCCATCTTATGGCAACACCCTTCATTTTATGAGAATATTTACGAACACGCTGGCATACTCCACATACTTATGTAAATATACATTCGTAAGTCTTTACAACAACACATTCGTCGCATTCATCTTACATGTGTGTGGTTATCTCTTTCTTGCCGTTGATTTTGTTTGTTCCGTAAACTAATTCATGTTGTTTTGTTGCCACTGGTAAATTATAATTTATGACAGGTGATTATGACACAAACAAATGGTAATTTAACGACTGGACAATGTGGCAACATTATAATTGATAATGGGCGTGTGTGGAGATTTGTGAGATAGAGATCAACAACATTTCTGGCGGCGTGATTTGATGGGAATTGATTGTACATTTGTGTGCAAACAGCACATTTAAAAATACCGGAATGATAAACAGAAGCTAACATTTATTGGTAGCACATTATCGAGTGACAATATTTATCAACCATCACAGAAAAGAAACAGGTAAAAACCACAGAGCGATTGTGAACTCTGAATAAACAAGATCTGTTATCTGACTTCGGCCAGGGATGGGAATGTTATTAATGCATTTATATTACATCTTTAATTACGAAGAAAACGGCATAGCTCGGATATTAAGCATTTTTTCAATAAATCGCTAATGTGGGAATTTGTTGTAACTTTGCAAATATACGAAATTTTCAAATTGCGCTTGGACGATAACAATAAATAATACTAACCCCTATTTTTACTTTTACCAATATTTCGAAATACTCGTATTGCGTAATTTTTCAAAACTCGCCATTTTAAAAAATTTTTATAATTTACGAAGACAGTCCCAAAACTAGCCGGCCTGGCATATACTTGGTACCGGTAGTTTGAAAAAAATTATTTTGGTGAAAAGTGGCAACTTTATAAAATAAGTTTTAGGTTTCCAGACGCCAAAAAAGTAAATAATCTCAGTGAATTTGTAAACATGGAAATAGTTGGCCACTGTTATGCAATTCAATATTTCCATTTAAAAGATCTCAGTCCAAACAATATTAAAGCCCAGCCAGATTCTACTCCGGGGGCAGTATGATCCTTCATTAACGACTGTAAAACATTGGGTAGCAGAGTTTAAACGAAGCAGTACGAACTGTCGAGACAAACACAGTAGTGGTCGACCAATTGAGGTGTCTACGCTAGACACGGTTAAGAAAATCCACAAAATGGTATTGGATGATCGTCGGCTGAAGGTGCAAAGTGTTATACATCTTATATTGACCGAAGATTTGAAGATGAGAAAGGTGTGCGCAAAAAGGGTGCCGCGCTTGCTTTCAATAGAGCAAAAATAGAGTCGTGAAGATATTTCAGTACAGTGTTTGGCGATGTTTTGTCGCAATAAAGCCGAATTTTTGCATCAATTTATAGCCACACACACCTGAGACAAAGGAACAGTCAAATCAGTGGACTGTTTTTTGAGATGCGCATGAGATTTGTTTTATTATTTTAAGAAAGGGAAACCCATCAACGGCGCATATATGCTAATTTATTGCAGCGTTTAAACGATGAAATTATAGGGAAAAAAACCGCAATTGGCGAAAAAGAATGTGGCTCAGTTCACACATCCACTAATGCAATGACCAAAATTAATAAATTAAAATTCAATTTGCTTCATCACGCATTTTATTCACCAGATTTAGCTCCCTCGCGCTATTTTCTATTTCTAAACTTGAAAAAATGGCTCGGTGGTAAAAGATTTGCCAACAGTGAAGAAATAAAATCTGCGGTTGATGGCTATTTTAAGGAGTTTGAGAATTCTTACTATAAACAGGGTATAAAAGCGATTAAATGTTCCTGGAAAAAGTGTATCGAGGAAAAGAAGATTATGTTGTTGTTACCAACAAGGAAAAGTTCGCTTGAATACCATTTAGAATAGCTTTTCGCATTCAGCTTTTCGCATCTTTCGACTTATTGAAAAACATATTCTACACTTGGAGATGCAAAAAGAAGAGCACAAGGAGATAACTTCCGCTCAAAGGATTGTAGGTGGTTGTACCGCAGCTCGACCGATCATATGCAAAATGACAGTAGGGCTTTCGTAGCTCAGCAGACATGCCCAGAATAGAAGTGTTGATGGATTGGTTTGCAACTCCTACTACTATATAAATGAAAAATCTCATAAAATTGAAAAAATGTCGTCACATATTATTTTGACAAATCCTGTTAAAGAAGCTCCTAGAACCGGTCAGCAAACTGTTCATTTAAAGGGTGTCCCAACAAGAACGCAAGATTTAAATTTGCCAAAACTGAATTATGTGAATGTGAAGACCGAAAATGTCGCAGCTGTACCTGATGATGTCGCTTAAACTCCATCCACCTCAGTTCGTCACCGATCTCAGCAAATTGGTGTCTCCAAATCCACTATGCAGCGAATTTTGACGAAAGATTTGCATCTTCATGCATACAAAGCTCAATTGACTCAGGAACTGAAGCCAGCTGACCATGGACAGCGAAGGGAGTTCGTTAATTGGGTATTGGAGAGACAACATGAAAATGCTGATTTTGCCGATAAAATCATCTTCAGTGACAAAGCCCATTTCCAACTTGATGGCTTCATCAATAGGCAAAATTGTCGCATTTGGGGTGAGGAAAATCCTGACTCATAATAGCATTTGGAATGGCTATGCGGTCAATATACAATCGTGTAAAGTAGTATGAATTGATTCGCCTGATGTAAGAAGTGGTAATCTCTTTTAAACCTAAATGACGATTTTCAGTCACCACTTCCTTATCTTTATCGATGTTAACCGACCAAGAGCGAGGATGGGTTTTGAGTGCAGTATAAACAAAGTCGATTCACCGTAATGCTTCTATAACATCCAACTGTACCAGACACTGGTCCTACCTTATTATATACCACAAAGCATTTGGTTATGAATCCGTTGTTTTAGTAAGTTAGCCTTCGAAAAATATTCCGAAATATTACATACATATACGGCAAAATGCATGGCTAATCGAGAGTATCTGTACGAACAATGAGCTGTATGAAAAAATAGGGGTTACTTTGGCTGTGTCGTCTTGTGTGTATGGATTTAAACGAAAAATACTTGACAATGAAGTCAAAAATTCGCTTCTTTGGAAGTGTCAGGGGTTTGAAACAGGTTTTAGTATGGGAAATTGGGAAAGGAAAGCGAAATACCAAGCGCTTCGATATTATCTTCGAGTTGCGCCGTATAATTGATAAGAAAGCCTAGTCTACTCGCTAATAAATAAGTCGGTTGTTGCTAGCGATTATTAAGGAAATAAATGGAAATCTCGCAACAGATTCCGTTAATTACCATTTTTCGAAAAGTCTATGTTTTCCATTATAAATCAGCCAAAATCAAATCAGTAGTTTGGCAAATCCATACATACTAGGTTTGTTGAATATAGTCAGCATTAAGCCTTTAGTCGCCTCGTCGTTAAAACGAGATGAAACTGTGCTCAAAATTTGGATTGAACGATTTCAGCAATAATGACACTTGGTCGACTCTTCTCAACTTCCATGAATTCGTCCTAATAAAACGATATTAAACGGTAGAACGATTATACTCGAAATTTTCCCCCAACAAAACGCTTTTACTCGATTTCGAACTCGGGCTATTCGTTCCAATGAAAATATTTCGGTGAAGGTGAAGTACCTTTATACAACGATTTTGGTCAGTTATTTCTAATATAGCGACAATCTCGGCTGATTTTTCCTTCCTTCAAAATACACAAAACCAGATCCCGTTCGGACCGTTCCATCTCTATTACAATAACTCTGTAGTGTGATTCCTTGCATCGTTGAACTTCTCATTTGTAGTTGATTGAGCATTGCTTGAAATTGTTTTAATATTTCACATTTTAATGTGTTAAAAAGAAATTCATTGTTTTGACTTGTCTTAGCATCGTTAGAATGATTCGATTTGGATCAAACATATACCGTTTTGTTCGACAACTTGTTTCCCTCTTAAAGGTAATAACATTATGCTTCTATGAGAAACCCTCCTCACAAGCTTCTCTTGAGACGAATTTCTCACCAGCAAAATCATTTGTCATTGACAGGAACGGATGGCAATCAAGACCATACCATAAGGTGGACGCATAACAACTTCCCAATCAAGCTCCCGGAGTTTCTGGCAAATCAATACCGATGTGTGTGGCCTGGCATTGTCCACACGAAAAACAATTTCTCTACTATTCGCCAAAGCTGACCGTCTCTTGGCGACGGCTTCCTTCAGACGGTCCAATTGTTGGCAGTGCAAGTCGTAATTAGGAATTTGACCGCAGGAAAGCAGCTCATAGTAAACGTAGACTCCTACCAATACCACTAAATACACAGCAAGACTTTCCTTATTGTTAATTCTGGTTTAGACACCATTTGCACCGGTTCACGTTGATTATACTACTACCGTTTTTGCTTGACGTTGTCGTAAATGACACACTTTTCATCACCAGTTACCATTCACTTCACAAATAGGCCGATTTTGTTGCGATTCAACAGCGTTTCGCAAATTGAAATTCAGTCCATGAGATTCTTCGGCTTTAACCCGTGTATCACCCTTAATTTGGACTGCTTTTTGTATTCAGCCGTATTCAAACGGTTTCTTTATGCAACGTTTAAGATCTAGGCAATTGGAACAGTTTCCATTATTCTGTTGACATTTTCGACATCTTTGAGATGAAAATTACAGTAACGAAATCGACAAAATTGTGCATGATGGCCTGTTACAGTATCAAAACCACAAATACCATTCACATTTTTAGCTTCGTTTTCATCCTTATAGATAATAAATTGTAAAATATGGCGTATTTTATTTTTGTATGTATCCATCTTTGACGCACGCTCAAATAACAGTAGTCAAGCATTCAGAAAGCTATCTACATATGTAGTTTTTTGAGTATGAAATCTTGTCTTTCCAATGTCATATAATGTAACAAGATCATACTTGTACAACAGTTTATTAAAGCCATCTATCAGAAAAAAATGGATCTCTTTTTACCATAAGGAGTATTTTATTTGTATAGGTATCCAACTAAACAACACTGAATCAATGTACTGTCTATGTAGTTTTTTGAGTATGAATTCTTGTTTTTCTAGCTTAATAAATCGCACTTGTACAACGCGCGACACAGTTTACTAAAGCCATCTATCGGAAAAATAATGTATCTCTTTTTACTATATGGAGTATTTAATTTGTGCAGGTATATACCTTTGTCGCGCTCTCAACAAACACTGAATCAATGTAATATCTATGCAGTTTTTTTGAGTATTGGAAAAATAATGGATTTCTTTTTACCATATCTTATATAAATATCGTTAACTTTAGTCATGTATAGAAATGAAACCATGCTTACAATTTTACCCTACACAACAGAAATATACTATTTGCCATATGCGATATCACTCTGCAAGCGACTTTTAATAGATTACCTAAAATCCTTCCTAAATTCTATCATGGTATAGCCAATAGAATATTTCTATAGGAATAATGTAATTCCAATGAAAGACATACCGGGAAACTAAATTTCGAACATAACGATTTTCTTATACACACTTTTCATAGCTACTGTACAATTTTAAATGCACGCATTTCTATTTAGCATATCTTTCTTAGTTGAACTGAAAACATAAAATGTCAATTACATTTTTGACAGCTGTTTAAATTTTTTATAGCATTTATCGAGTTCCCTTTGGTGTATTTTATTAACTCTTTATGCGTCGCGCACTCGAATGCATTGTAAATCGTATCGAAACATGTGTTTGAGTACGATTAACTTTTAAATACCGTAAATGACGCCGCTGCCTTCAACCACTTAAGAACTATAAATTCGCAGAGCTCATCATTATTTATTTATTTCTTTATTTAAAAGCTTAGTACTCGTATATGAGCACCGCCGCCCCGGTATCAGTGCATTTGTTAGTGGTTTCTTACCCATTAAATAGAGGGCATGTAGGTATTACACGTACACTATATTCGTACGTTCTGTATGGGTTTGTATGTATATAGTATAGGCTTATAAGTAGTACATATACGCATGTATATACGTATTTATACGCTCAAGTTCATTGAAGTTCAATTACCATTGAAATTTAGAATTTATTATCTGGTCTGTGTGTGTGTGTATGTTTGTCTATGTGGTAAAATACCTTAATCAAAAGTCACTAAACGTTAGATTAGACAGCTCGATAATATACGACTTCTTGATGTTGTCCAAAAGTTTAAATGCATATTCTTATACTTGTTAATGCGCAGATACTGACGTATAAACTTCAAAAACTACAAATTGGCTAGCTATCTTAAGACACTAACTGCGAAAATTTCGAAACATTGTTGATGTTGGAATATTTTGCTCTTAATTTTTGACGTACCACACGATGGAACGAAACAGTTTGGGCGTGGTAAAATATGAATGTGGCGCATTCATCCCAAAAATGTGTTTTTGTATTTCTAGCGAAGACAGCTACCGAAATATCACGCAATGAAACATTGAAAATTGAGAAATTGCATCATATTTAAGACTCATTCGAAGTCACCTTAATTCCATGAAATTGAATAAACTTCAATTTAAGTTCTTCAATTGTCTTCACATTATATCTGTTGGTTTTAATGGCAATTTTCAAAATATCAGTGCTCACAAGGAAAAATGACTTAACTAGAACTAAGACAAAGTCGAATTCGAATCTAAATTTCGAAATTCGGCGTAGCTTACAAGTTATAGAAAAAAAATTATTTTAAAAATTATGAGTCTCAATTTTTAATTGTTGTTTAAGACTCATTCCAAGCCACCTTCCGTGATTACATTTTGAAACCGAAATTGAATAAACTGCATTTTGAGTTAATCGATTGTGTTCACATTACCTGTGTTGGTTTCAATTCAAGCGAAAATTTAAAAATTGCGCTCACAAAAAAAAATGACTTAAGTAGAATTAAGGTAAAGTCAAATTCGAATATAAATCATAAAATTCTGTATAGCTCACAAGTCATAGCGATTTTTCAAAATAGTGATTTTGGAAATCGCAACATTGCATCATATTTAAGACTCATTTCAAGCCACTCTAATTTCATGATTACATTTTAAAAACAAAATTGAATAAACTAAAATTTGAGAACTTGAAATGTCTTCACATTATCTGTATTGATTTGAATTTAAGTGAAAGTTCAAAAATATCAGTGCTAACAAGAAAGAAATTGAATTAAGACAAAGTCAAATTTTAATCCAAATATCAAAATCTCACAAGTTATAGCGATTTTTTAAATCAGCGATTTTTAAAATCGGGAAAATGCACCCTATTTATGGCTCATTTCACGCCACCTTGATTTCATGATCACATTTTGAAAAGAAATTGAGTAAATTAAAATTCGAGAACTTCAATTGTCTTTAGACTATCAGTGTTGGTTTTAATTTAACTAAAAATTTCAAAATATCTGTGCTTACAAGGAAAACTGAATCGAGTAGATTTAAGGTAAAGTCGGGTTTGAATCCAAATATCGAAATTCGGTATAGCTCACAAGTAATAGCGATTTTTTCAAATCAGCGATTTTGAAAATCGAAATATTGCAGCATATTTAAGACACATTCCAAGCCACCATAATTTCATGCTCACAATTTGAAAAGAAATTGAGTAAGTTAAAATTTGAGAACTTCAGTTGTCTTTAAATTATCTGTGTTGGTTTCAATTTAAGGGAAATTTTCAAAATATTTGTGCTCACAAGGAAAACTGATGAAAAGGCAAAGTAGACTTCGAATTCGAATAAACGAGAACGTGCTTTTTATTACCGTAGTTTATCCCCATTAAAACCCACAATTTTATCTAAGCGCCATTTCAAAACAACAGACATTTCGAAAGTTATAACAATATTCCATAATAACGGTTTCTTGGAAAACGCTCAATATCTCAAAACAAAAAATGTTGAGTTAAATCATTTTTCTTTGTAAGCACAGATGTAACTAGAAGTGCAAGCAAGTCTTCCCCGCTTCTCTCCCTTCATTTCATTTTATATGGCTCAGATGTCACACTGAGAAGGAAACGTTGAAAGTACTGGATACCCTTACCCAAATACTCTATGTTTCAAGGCCCCTTACAGTCGATTGACCGATGTTCATCAGTATTTATGCCTCCCATACAAAGTGACCGATTTTCGATTAAATGCTTCAATTATAATCTCAAATTAGTAAGCTGCTTTAGACTGCAGCTTTGTTCATTATACTAATTTGCAATTCTTTGAAAAACTTCAGAAAATCGAACGACCAATTTGATCCACGTATTCTTCTTAGCATTATATGCTTCAAACAATTGTACTGAATTCACTGACATTTAGTACAAATTTTCCATTCGGTGAATTAAGTTCTGAGAGTGAAAATGAGGAGTATTTCAACACCTCTTCTGGTACTCTGCATACAAATTGAACATTTTATCGGCATTTAATGTTGCCTGACCCCCTAATCTAGCAGAAATCTCTATAATTTCTAACCGGCGGAGTTCAAAAAATTATTCATTCCCTTCTGGCACACTTCAGAAATTTGCACAAACGGAAAAAGACGCTGGGTAATAGAATAAATTATTATATAATTGGAGGACTTCAAATCTCTTTAGGTTAGCTGTTAGTTTTAAATTTAAAAAAAATAAACGGAAAATTAAAAAATTTTTGTAATTATCTCCAGAATTAGAATCAAAACTACCAAAAATTAAAACCCCATAACAATATTTAAAAGTTGCAAGGAAATTAAAGCAAATACCCTCTTGAAATCTTCATTGGTAGGTTGAAAAACAAAGTGGAAAAAACAACAACTTTCCAGCAATAGAAGATGTAATGTAACGGAGAATCCATAACACCCGCATATTGCTATTTTTCTACGATTGGGAAATACGAAACACCTTCAATGACATCCAAACACCTCAATACAACCCTGTCCCTCACACTACTGTAATGAACAACAACAACTATGACACATATTTTAAGCATTCAATTGAAGAAACTCTTTCCTACCCTTTCACAATGATGAACAATAAACTCGCTGCCAATGCGGCAACAGCGAGACGTTGACAGAAATCCTAACAATAAAAATGTTTCATAAAATTTGAATTTAAATGTATTCTCTTAACTTCCCTAATAATCCGCATATTTACATATCGTAAACCCAAACCGGGGCAACAAAAACAGAAATCCCCAAAGAATTATTCGCTAAACACGTAAGTGAAGATCGTAAAACGATTCGTGGTTAACATTTTGTTGTACTCGTACAACAAATAGAACCGTTAACAAATGTTGTCACAGAGCTCTTGGAAATGGGAAACCATAAAGTACAAAGAACAAACTATACACATGTATAAGCGTTGTTGTGGCCATGTATCTTCCAACCTGGTAGTTCTCAGAGCGCAACATATAATACAATATAAATTCGTTCCACCCAGATATAGTTAAGGGTATTCATGATATTGCGCATATTTACTATCGTGTCCAAAAAGTAAGAAAGTTTTCGTTTTTTTTCTTTTAATTTTTATTTATTCATTCAAATATATTTCATCGCCGTTACAATATCTCCTCCCGGACACAAAACACCTATGTTGTCGTTTTTTCCAATCCTCGATTCACGCATTACGTTGACTCTTTTCAATCAACGGAGCGGTTTTTCTAGTTTACGAAAAAAACAGAAATCAAACGGCACGAAGCAATATTAGTTAAAGAGCCAATGCAGTATGGGATGGCACATTATCGTTATGCCAAAATCAGGATTTGGCTGCTTATAAATCCAACCTCTTATTGTGAACCGCTTCACGTAAACGACACACAAAGGCTAGTACTATGCTGACTTTTCGCGACGAAACTCCATAAAAGAAACAAATGATTGTGAAATTTGAAGTTTAATTTTTCTACCAAACAGTACGATAGTCCTTGGAAAAAGAAAATTTTACATTTGTAAATAGAAATAGGTTAGTGACAAAAAAAATCACAATTTTGCAAATCGAACACATTATGATGTAAAAATTCAAGTTATTTCGATTTATTTTCACGAGGAAAGAGTGTCTCGTGGAATTCATAATGCAACCATGACAATTGATAAAAAACTCAACATAATCTTGATTTTTGAGTGGTTGTTGAGCGATCTTTTCAGTCTTGCTTCATTTGGCATTAATTTTGGTATGTTACTTCCGGATCATAACCGAAACTCAAGTTTGCCACCTAATAAATCTAAGTACTATTTGCTTTTCACCAAGAAAGTGCATTATTTTCTAGTGACAAAATTTAACGGCATTTCCAGTTTTTCTTGAATTGATTTCCAATACTGAAATCGGAACAGCTTATGTTCTTATTTCACAATATGTTGGAGGACAATTTGATAAAATTGTAAAATTCTGTTTTTATTATTATAATTTCATTTCACAAGTTTACAAGTACAAGTTATTAACAAGTTATTAACACAAGAGAATTTATGACCGTCTTACTCGGTCGTGATTACAATTCTGATTTTATTTCACATAATTCTTCATTTTAAACAGTGGTGTGGAACTTACTTCACTAATGTGCGAGTTGCCCATGTCAGCACTCTCCCATCGAATTGATGGCAAGCAACTATTGGCTACTTATATTGCAGCCACGCGCAGGTGACTTATAGTAATATGAGTTTCACTTGAATTCCTCAGGCAGCCGCGCGCAGGTGACTGAAGTAATCTGAGTTTCCTTGGGTTAGCATGTAAGTATTTGGTAAAATACGAGGTAAGTGTAAAGAGTATATTGAACTTAAAATAAAATAACTCAACTGGGTGGGTCGAGGTTCATCCAATGTTGACTTACATATATATTAACAAACATATTGTGATAAAAAAATATTAGTTATGTTATGTTGAACCTAAAACAAAAACGGTAGCGTTGCTACCCAAAAAAAAAAAAATCCAAGCGGAAAAATACAGTACTGTCTGGTGCAAAACTTTAACTTTAAATTTTACGATAATTTTTTTATATACAATTTCAACACCAAAAATCAACATAGTAGCAACCTTAATGCGTTTTATAAGACAGAAATCATATCGTAAGAGATTTTAACACATGGAGTTTTTAAACAAATTTGTATTTATGTCCACTTAAGTCGGTTTTAATCGTAAACACAGATATACAGGTATGTACATTTACGTTTTAGCAATTTTTTTTTATTTTGGAATTCGAAACAATCTTTACTCATCGCAGAAAATCTTTTGGAAGAATATTAAACAGTCGACGGCAATTTTCATTATCGAATACTTCATTCGAATACGAAAAAATACTCCATAGTATCTGATAATATAAAAACAATAAAAATATCTACATTTGTTTTTAAGCAGCCGAAAGCTTACTTTAATAGTACATGTATATGTATATTCGAAGCTTTTCGAATACGGATAGTTAGAATACAAATACGTATAGTTAGTTAATAAAGTTGGATGTTTTTAACGTTGCCGGTGCTGAAAATATTTCGTCATAATAGTGTGCTATTTGCAATATATGCACAGGCTTGTAAAAATTATTCTCCGTTACAAATAAAACTGAATAGAGGGCGTTGCAGTCCGTTAATTTTTTTATGATTTCCACTACCATTTTCAGCGATGAAGTGCTGTCCCTTGCCACGATATTTAGCTGGTTTTCCGAATTCAACCGTGATCTTTGTTCACTCCAAAACGAAGTTCATAAAGTTCATAAAAAATTGGTTGTTGGGTTAAAAAAACACAAATACTCTATGAAATTAAAATTTAAAAGTCTAAATTCAGCATTAATGTTCTATCAGAACATTTACTGCAAATTTATTGCGCAATTAATTTTATTAGAAATTGTAGGAAACCAGAATTAATTTCCATGCGTTTTTCCAAATAATTTCAGAAAAGTTTGTAGCTAGTTTTTATAAATATATATTTATATTTTCATATTATTAGCTTCATATTCTATTTTTCATTTATTATTACCTTCAAAACAAATTTGTGCACTGCCAAGTTCGTTCCTACCTGAAATTAAAGAAATATAATAATTTGTTAAAAAAGATTTAATATCTTAATTGATGTGTGGAAATCTGCAGGTATCTAAAAATAGGTGATCCATTTTGAGATACTTTTTCCAATTTGGATTTTATGACAGATCAAGCTGTCATATAGTATTATTGTTAGGTATTATTTGATATTGCATAACGGAAAGAAATAGTTCTCAATAGTTAACAAAGAAAGAGCACTAAGTAGATGAGATGACTGTGATGAATGGAATAGACTCAATAGCTCATCATGTGCAATGACTTGGCGGTTTTTAAATAAAGACATCCATCTAAAAATATTCAAAACTCAAGTAATGCAATAATTGAAACCGGTTGATGTTCTGAATCGTTACCATTTCAGTCTTTGAGCTCTTAGAAAAAATTGCTGGCCAGCGATGAGAACCATCAGTTCGGGCAAAATTGCCACATCAATTCGCAATATAATTGTGAATGGCTCACGTTATCGTGGCGAACTATTTGCTGTTGCGCACTATTTGCTGTTCAAGTCTAATCTTTCGAAGATAAGTAAAAATATCCACTTGTAGAGATAATAAAGAATAAAATTCCACTTATAGAGGTAAATTTTGACAAAACTATGCCCACTTATATGAATTTTAAAAGTCACTTAAGGAGATAATTTGTCTCCAAGGTGACCAGAAGTTTTTTCACTTAACTGCGTTTCATATATTCAAGTTTGACAGTATACTTTATATTCCTGATATACGTGAAAACCTATGTGGATCTGATCATAACGTCTGTCCGCGTGTCTAATAAAGACACATTAGAAGTCGCATAGCTTGAGCTAGGTGGTTGAAATCGGATAATAAAATATCTTATATTCGCAGGCAGTTACATTTCAAAATTGGCCAATATCTCGCCCATGCCAAGAGCGCACTCATCTGTCAATAAAGTGGAAATTTTGCACAATTTGTTCTAAAATTTTACCATTTATTCGTCAATTAAAGCTTTATGCGCTGGTAATTTACAACTATTGGGAAGACCATCCCAACTCATATTATTCATTAAGGGCGTGGTTATTGAAAATTACAACAAATACGAAATTTCTTTGGAAAACCAGGCTGAATCAATGAATAATGTATATATGATAAGAAGGCATATCGACTACGCATTTGGCGATGGGTCGGTGTAACGTCGTCTACATTATAATAATGAAACGGTGCTGTAAAAGAAAAAATTGACAAAAAAAAAGAACTCAGTAATTTAAATTATTAGGGTCTGCCCACCCTAGCAAAGAGGGCATTAATTGAGTAATACTTGAAAATGAAGGAAAACTGGCAAAGCTGAAATAGTGTTTGTGAAAAGCATAAATTTTTGACACATCCAAGTGCTACAATTGAGTAAAAAGGATTTGCTGATGCTGATGCTTTTCTCTCTTTTTTATATAGAACGCGAACAAATAGATCGTATCCAGGTAGTGAAGAAAATAATGAAAGTGTACGACCGTAATGAGACTGATGGTGGTTATATGTATGAGCATCAAGCCTGGACAAAATTATGACACCAGTCCAAATTTACACCCGTTCTATTGTTTTAAATTTCTAGCTATTTTTAGATATCTCATTACGATGATCACAAAATCATTAAGTGTATTATAGAGATTTTAAAGGGATTATACCCTTCATTATATCTCCTTCAGTTTTCAAGATATATTAATATGAAATTTGCAAAAACAACAATATGAGAATGCTATTACAATTGCAGTTTACAATTTTAATTGGGAAATATTTTTCTTTTCTGTTTTCAAAGTTAGCGATTTTTACAACGTGTGATTTTGTTCAGCAAAGAAATTGAATTAAAATTTCCTCGCGAAATGCAATTTCTGCTGCAAAAACTGTCAGAATGTTAGGGAAGGCCCTCAGTGAACAGACTTTGTCGGAAAGAATTATTGACAACGAATTGAAGACAAAAAGTACCCGAACGACTATCAGCCTCTAACTATATAAGCCACGTCAAAAAAATCCGAGATTAATTGGTCAAAAAACCGTCGGTTAACAGTTTGGGATCCATCTGCCAATGTTGGCATTTCAAATGGATCGGATCAGAAACGGATCGAGAAACAACCGGTTAAAGGCGGGAAAAGAAGACAAGGAAGCCCCAAAATCAAATTTATGCTGATAATTTTCTTCAATTATCAATTATGTTTTCCTTTAAGAGTTTCTTAAGCCGGGCTATTTGCTATTTGCTATTTGCAAAAAGCGGCCAGATTTGTGGGCAGACAATTCTTTGTTTCTTTCACGACGATAATGCAATTTAGTGTGCATTATTTATTTCCCCTCAAAAATTAGCAATTAATATCGCTAAATATAGTCATTTAAATTAAGATTTTGTTTCTCCCATATATTGAGCACCAAGATAAATGAACAGTGTTGACTACATATACAGTATGAAGCTAAACTTTCGTTGTAGGTTCTCGAATTAAAAAAATTTGCATTTTAAATTTTTTGGAACGGAAACCGAATCAAATTTAGTTTCAGATAAGAAACAAATCCAACCATGCGTACAGTATTTGTTACGAATATAAAACCAAACTTCCAAAACTCTTTTAACTAAATTCTGTAAATCAAATGAGAGATAAAACTGAAATTTCATGAATGTCTCTGTTATGAATTGGTTTAAAACATAAATAATATATCTTTAAGTGTGTCTTATTCACTCAAAATCAACTGTGTTCTTTTTCGAAAAATGTTTACAGGTCCTTATGGTGGTGTTGCAGACAATTGGGCTTACCGCAACTGATGAGAGAATGAAGTCGCAAGATAATTTTATAAATTGGTGATAACTTTAAAATTTGTTGACAAACTTTGAATCGAACTTGAAACCCCTATTGCCCACGTTTTATATCGTATATTTGAGAGTTTGAGTTCCTTTTTGCAGGTGCAATCCCTGGCTGAGCCTCCTATCATTATTTGAACTGCGGTCACCTCAATGTGCCTGACAAACCATTCGATTAGTAAAGTAATCGATTAGCCTAGTAAATGCTTCTCAAACTGTGACGTTCGGAATTGTCGTTAACCTGTAAGTCCCATAGAGCAAGCCTAGAAATAAAATGCGTGTAAGCTCACTTAACATGAAAAGCTTTTCCATATCTCATTCATGGGATGCAAGTGAATATATTTTTTCATAGCGATGCTGGAGGCGACTGGGTTTGCTGCAGCTGACAGGAAAACATGGCACTTTATAATAAGCCAAATCTCTGTACTAACATTCGGATAATCTTAAACTTTCGGATAAGCGAAAAACCTTTGAACTAATTTTGGATCGACACTGAAATGTCTGTTGCTAGCGTTTTGTTATTAATTAGTTGTCCTTTCAGCGAAGTTTCCTCATGGGCTTCCTTTTTGCAATGCCCTTTCATTCCGGAAATACCCTACAAATACCCTAATAAAGTATTATATACAGGTTTATTATACAGGCTTACCGTGTGGCTGGAATACTCTTAATCTGATACGCTACTTTTGCTACATGCCATTTCTGGCCGTTGTTACACAATGTTTGTTTATAAGCAAATTATGTTTACTTCATCTGCATAAAATATTAAGCAGAGCTCCGGTTGCTGCCGGAGGAGAACAAAGCGTCAACAGCAGCGAAACGTAAAGGGAGCGCGAACAAAGTCAGGCGTAATAAGTAATGTTTCGCTTCTTCTGTTTCTTCTTTATGACTGACACGGTCAATTAACTGAAGAGTTTTTTTCTTTGAACCGCTGTAAATTCTTGCCAAGTGTTGCAGCAGTAGTTGTAGTGATAGTCGTACCAGCGCGGTACAAATCTATCATGATGTTTAATGTAGTAGTAAAGAGGACATTTAGTTAAATACCAGCTTAAATGTCAAATCACTTTAATGGCTCAACTTTAACAGGTCGTAGTAGCAGTGGCAGCGGCAGCTACGGGTGAATAACAAAACTATGGCCACAGTCAGAGAGGGAACGAAACCAATGAAAATGTTATGGCCGTTCTAGGAGTCAATTAATACTGTTATTACCGTCAGGTAGTGGAGAGCTTTTGAGGCTTTTGACATGATGTTAAAAATATGGCTCTCAATGCAATGGTGGGAGGGGAGGGAGGAGGAATAAAGAAACGTATCGGTGATTTTGAAGAGAAAGTCACGGTAGTGCCAGGATTATGTTAGTGGTGAGGATTATGTTAATTGAGAATTCTAATAATTCCAGACAATAAGATTAGAGGATTACATGTTTTGGGCAAATTCTTAAATTTTGCTTAAGGAGCATACGAAGAGGACACGGAGAAAACATCTACACCATAGTTTCTACAGCTGAATCTGTACGTGTTGAATTTTCTTGCCACAGAAGATTGAAATGAATAGATGTTTCTTGCCACTCTTTTTAGTTATATTTCACAAGATTATGTCTCCAAAAAATTGGCAACGTTTTATGAAATGTTTCGATTTCGCCTTAAAGTATAATTTCTGAGCAAAAAGTGGCCTGTGGACATACGAGGTGTGATCAAAAAATAACCGTTATTTTCAATTTTTTCAAAAAGTATTTATTTATTCATCAATAACTATCTTGTCCCCTTCAAAGTAATTCCCCTCAGATATAATACACTTATGCTAGCGTTCTTTTCCAATCCTCGAAACACCTCTGAGACGCTCTTTTTGATATCGCCAACAGCTCCTGTTTCGATTTTTCTTTTATCTCCTCAATCGTAGCAAACTCACGCACAAGCATCGATGTGTGAGCTGGTGCTTTATAATGGCACAAAATCCATGATTGGTTTTTCCACAATTCTGAGCGTTTCTGATTAATTGCTTCGCGCAAACGGCGCATAACTTCAATGTAGTATTTCTTATAGAGCGTACGACCCTGTGGCAAGAATTCATGATGCACCACGCCATTGCAATCGAAAAAAAAAGCGAGTAAAACATTCACATTTGACCGAATTTGACATGCTTTTTTCGGTCTTGGCTCTTCTGGACGCTTCCATTGGGATGATTTGGCTTTGGTTTCAATGTCATAGCCATACACCCGTGATTCGTCACCAGTTATGACCTTTTTGAGGAAATCTGGATTGTCGTTGACGACATTCAACAGCTCCTGAGCGATGTCTATGCGACGTTGTTTTTGCTCAAAATTTAGCAATTTTAGAACAATCTTCGCTACCGCACGTTTCATGCCTAAAACATCCGTAAAAATTGCTTGGCATGAGTCAAACGATATGCCAACATCATCACCAACCTCTCTAATAGTGATTGGACGATTATCCAAAATCATTTTCTTCACTGCTTCAATGTTTTCATCGGTTGTTGACGTGCTCGGGCGACCAGGACGAGCATCGTCATTGACATCTTCTCGGCCTTCTTTATACCGGTTATACCACAATTAAACTTGTGTTCTGCTCATAACCAAACGCCACAGTCAATATTTCAAATGTCCTTGCAAATTTAATTCCATTTTTTACACAAAAATTAATACAGTTTCTTTGATCCATAGTAAAAAATCGAAGAGAACAAAACACGAGTAACATTTTCATCTGTCAAAAACAAACTGACAATCCAAAATGGCTGATATTGCCAACATATATAACAGACATGTGTACCAACTTAACAGAAAAAATGCGAAAATCGAACATACGTAACTCACGAAATTTGAAAAAAAAACATTTATTTTTTTATCACACCTCGTTTAAGCTACCAAGGATTCGAACCAAATACGCTAAATGTAAGAGAAGATTGCATAAATCTATTAAAGTGTTTTCCAAACAGGACGTCTCGATGTTGACAGTTTTTGGCGGTCATGTAGTTTTGGCAGCCATCTGTCAAATCGATTATTTAGTATTCAGTTGTTGATCCCAAATCTGCCTTTTGGTTTCCTTGCTAAAAACACTTCCATAGAATTCAGAAATTCGAAAAAATTATCCTAATTTCTGGCACATATCAGAGAATTATTCTAAGCCTTTCTATTAAAATTTAATAAGAAAATCTATGTAAGTTTTGATTTGCGGTTTTCAAATACGGTTTTACGATAATTTAAATTCAAAGTTCATATTTTTTAATCGCTTTGCTAATAGCAATGCTGGCAATAGATAGAATGTTAAAAATTATGAACTATTTTGTGACTCGAATATGAGGCCGTAACAATAACTGGCTCAAGCATGAGGCTGTAACATTTCTGGCTGATAACTGTATTGAAGAGATATCAAAAGAAATCTTAAATTTTCTTTAAAAGGAAAGACCTCGACATGTAAAATCTTAACTCAATTTTCACTGTGAAGATAACCTGAATTAATAATAATGTCAGTAGTGACGAAGAAGGTTCTCAAAACTTACCTAACAGCAACAGCAGTATTTACGAAACACAAAATACTCGTACATAACTCTATGTAATACGTTCACAAATTGGCTATAAGCCGACAAACTCAACGTAATCGAATGTAACCCAATAACAACACTGAACGTTTTCCATACGTTAGAATGGCCTCTTTAAGTTTTTTTTTTTGCCCCTCACAATTCACAACTTAACAGTCTTCTTTATGATTGAGTGCCCATAAGGTATTTCAAGTTGCATTATGTACACCACACAGTATTTCCTTTCTCATGTCCTTTTTGTAACTTAACTTACCACATTAATTATGCTTTCCTTTCAATTCTTTCAATTATTAAACATGTTTGTTCTTCATTGCTTTTGTAACCACCACCCCTCAGCAACTGGTTTGTTTTTTTTTTTTTTTTTTTTTTTTTTTTTGCAAACGCAACAAAAAACGGAACTGTTCATTTCAAACCAGTTGAGCGAGTATCCTTCAGCGGTACTCAGCATATTATGAATGGGTAATGAAGAACGTATTGCATGAACTGAGCACACAAAACTGTAAAGGTCATCCATCCCTTCTAGGAATCAAGAGTGTTGTGAGTATGTTAATGGAAGGATTCTTAGGATCCATAAATGTCAATAAGTGAACCACTTCTACATCAGTTATCGGAAGAAATGAAAAAACACGATTAAATTGTGTTGAAGGATATTGAAGAACGTGAATAAAATACATAATTAACCATTTTAACATGTGTAACATAAGAAATTTTTTAAGAGTTTCTTACTTGGAGATTAATGGAAATTACAGTGAGACTACTAATTTGATACGCGAATAATTTAAAATTAATTTATGCCATTTACGAAGGGAGGCTGGAAGGTAATATGGCCTAAGAAAATACGTCACTAGTATCCAATCGGCATGTAATAACTTTTAAAAATTATGGTTTTTATATGATCGATACAATGAGAGTATAAGGAATTAATTTGACTCCAAAAGAGTTTCTTCAATCAAATGTATTTAAATTTTGTATTTGAAACAACCTGGAATCGAACCTGCAATTTCACTGGTTGATGAAGATATTTGTAATTGGTTCAATTACTCCTCACAGATGTCGCTTAGCTCAGTTAATCACTGCAACAGTTTGTTTTCCATTCCAAATAATCCATTAGTTCAAATATTCAAAGACTTTTCTCTTTTCATTCGCCTCATCCATCAGCTGATAACTGCCAAAGTTTTAAAGCAGTAAATAATATGGAATGAAGTCCAATTATTAGATCCCCATTTAAAAAAAGTAAATCGTACGATTATATCAAAGGTAGACTAAAAAGAAATTTGTTTGAAATCTGTAGCTTCTAAACCAAATTATAGAGCAAACTCTATATTACTCCTGACAAAGGAAATATTTATAGATTATAAAAATATATCCCGAAATAGTACGTTTGAGAAAAGTTTGATTTATAACGCACCATTTGATTTCTAAAATAAAACAAATTGCCTTGCATACAATGAATGTGATGTGGCAAAGCTTCCCACATTCAATTAACTTACTCGCATTTTATTTGTATACTTACTCAACTGGGCCTACAATTTAACAACTATTACGAATGTCACAGTTTAAGAGGCAGACTTGTCGATTACTCGAGTGCTCGAAATATAATGATAGATGGTTGGCTGTATGCGGGATTAAACCTAGAATCATGCGAACGATAGTCGCGTCAATAATTATTTATGAATATGACCAAACATATATATAATTGTTGTAAATTGATAGACAGACTGACCAAATACTCACCGCCCAGCCTAAACGACTGTTTTTATTATCATGAAATTCGGACAGTGGATTAAGAAGAGATCATTTGAAATTCAAATTTCTAATGATGTTCCAGACCAAACGTCAGAAGCTAAAAATCATCAAATTAAATGCTCACATTCACCTATCCGCGTAGACAATAATTGAGAAGGAAATTGTAAAACTTCGGATATATCAAGAAGAAATTAGGGCAGACAGCAGTTAGTATCACTAGGCATAGACCCGTAACATAAAGTACAGTAAAAAGGAATGCATTATTTTTCCAATACATGGTGATACATGTGCGTCCAAGTTACATTAGATGGCGTTAGAAAGATAAGATTTCGTGTTCAAATACTACTCAGACAATTTTATCATAGCTTAGCTGAGCATTGATTCAGCGCACATCAAAAATGGAAATCAGCAATGTAAAATATGCTATATTTTACAATTTTTCCCCGAAATGTGAATAGTATTTATATAATACTGTAATGTAACTGTAATACGTACTGTGACAACCAATCAATATTATTTTCGTCAATTCCGTTCTATTAATTTTGATGTCAAAAATGCATCACGCTCTGGAAGGCGAATTATCGTAATGTAAACTCTGTTTCGATTGCCCAGAAGCTAAACATTGCACAAAAAACTATTCGGAACTTGACTAAGGCTGGATGCAAAAAGAAGCTGCATATACCGAATTATGAACCGAATTTCAATCTACTAATCGCTGCTGAATTGAAAAAAAAACATTTTTTAAACAGATGGTTACTGATGATGTCATTTACGATAACGCCAACCGAAAACGGTCATGGCCGAATCACGTTGAGGCGGCACAAAAGGTTGCCAAGCCAAAATTAACGGTCAGGAATGTCTTGCTATGTGTTTGTTGGAATTGACAGGAAATCATCTACTATGAACAGCTTCTGCCCCTACCGTCAAACTCATAATGCTGTCAAATGGCCAGCTTTGGTCAATGAGGGAAAAATTTTGTTCCATCAGGACAATGCCAAGCCACACATATCGATAGTGTCTCGCTAAAAGATATGGGTCTTGAGGGAGGGAGATTCTTATGCATCCGCCTTATGGTTTGCGATTGCGACTTTTTCCTGTCCGTTACGATTGAGTTTCGCCTCAAGAGAAACTTATAGGGACGAAGGTCTCTATAAGAGAGACATAATGGAATTACTTTAAAAAGCTATAGTACACAAAACGGTCCACATCTGCCCTAAATCAGACCATTCTAACTTTCCTAAACAAAGCAAAAATTACATAATGCATAGAAAAATGAACGAAGCTGTTATACTAACACTCAGGAACGCAACAAAAAATGATTTTTCAAAATGTCCACTTTAAAATATAAAAATGTAGTGTTGCATTACAACCGGATGAGAGGTGCAGAGGTGTTGAGATAGGCCTCACCTCCGCCAAAGGGGATTACTAGCCTAATCAATTTGGTATCTCTTGGCTGGAAAAAATGACCGACAGTTGCGATAGCTTGCTCCTGAAATTGTCGACTCCCATCCTAGATAGTCCATTTTGTCTGGCTATCTCAGAGGATCGCTGGCAATCGCATTGTAATACGCCCATTGTGATTAGAACATCGTGGATAAAGCTTTCACATCGAAGCTAACGTAAAACTCGCGCGGACTTACCTTTCATATTACGAACGTAAAGAGTGTTCTTTCGCAATTTGCAATTTTAGCCGCAAAATAGGGAAGAAATGGAATAAAACTAGTGCTATCGCCACCAACAAATGATTGCAACTGAAACGACCAAAACTGTGATGACCTGAGTGATCGAAACAGAGTTTTGTTAATTCTAACTTAAAACATAAAAAGGACAAAACTGTTACCATTTCTTAGAGAAAACAATTGAGGGGTATCGCCGTACTTACGAGAAATTTGTCGTGGGTAAAACAAAAAGAGCAAAATTGCTACCATCGCTTAGCAAACCTAACAAACGGTTGAAGTTGAATCACCAAACCCCAGGCTAAGACATACGTTCAAAAGCGGTTTTTGGTAAATCGTACTTTTTGGAATTGTAAACAACAAGGGGGATAAAAATGGTACCATTGACTAGAACAAAACGACAGATAGGTTACCAGCATAACGATATTTATATTAACTTTATGGGACAAGTGTGTCGCAAAAAGGACTTTCAGAAATAGCTTTATTGGATAAAAATTGTCATCGCCCAAAAAAAAAGGGTTATCGCTGGAATTACCAGAACTTATGTGAATATTACTATTATAATGTGGGTGCGCAACAAAAGAACATTTTCCGAAATCCTCACTTTCAATGGATATGACAATTAAAATAGGACATAAAAGTCATGGAAATTGGAAATTTCGAACAAAGGCAAGAAGAGACGAGAGGGTACAAGCAGAATGCGGATCAAATTTCTGACATAAAAGTAAAGCAATTTGTGTTGTCCGTAATTTGAATTGGCAATAATTAAGAAGAATGTTCCCCTGACAGGGCTAAATAAATTGCAGGGGAATCCAGGTTCCAATTGTATTGTTATTTGCAAATTACAATCAAGCATAGAAAGTAACGAGCACGTGCTAATTGAACCTAATGCTAATTGAAAGAATCTAATAATATATTATCATAACATTTTAGATCACAATCAATTCTGATCGATTGGGTCTGAATTTACAATTATTTTCATGCATTTTCTACTATAATTCGTTCAACACACGGCCATCTTTAACTGTATTTAAAACAAGCTAAATGGCTGCAAACAAAGAAAATGCAAGACTATTAGTTGCTTTGGGGTTTGAATAGTCTACCTGGTACTAACGAATTTCAAAATAAACATTTTGTTGAACGTTCTAATTCCATTATCTCTAAATCAACAAGCATCTTGCACAATTCTTATCCAAAGATTATTTTCTTGATAAACACCGTTACGTCAAAATCCCAAATACGCTCTCTCAGCAGGATATAGGGTATGCGTCTACTGTTTGTGCATCCGTAATGCCACTCGTTAAGTACTTAATGCTGCTCACCATGCTGTTGTAAAAACTTAACTTTACTTAGCGCTGTGTGCGCACACATTCTCATCCATCCATATACGAGTACACGCACTCACTCGTAAATCCGCAAAACACACAAGCTTCCACACTCCCTCTCGTTCTCTCTCCCTCCCTGTACACAGCATGTCAACAGTGACTTTTTAGTCTTCATTATGGCTCATAAATTGTATATTTACGCACTTAATGTCATTTGTAATTGTTAAGATGCCGTCTAACGAGCAAACATTAAAACCGTTTTAACCTTTCTTCCGTCACTCATTCTCTTCACTGCCACTCAATATCCTATGTCAAAAGCAAAACTGCAGGAGGGATGCAATTTTTGGCATTAGGATGAGTTGCTGAAAGATGTGTAAAAGGTGCTGCCAGATTTAAAACAACTACATATACCTATATAGTAAAATTTTGAAATCGCCGAATTTCGTAATTGGAAACAGTTTGTCATGGAATATAAAATATTTTTTTTTGAAAATTAAATGGGATGCCTATGAAAATAGAGATGATTAAAAATATTGTATTAACTTTTCCTCCGAACGCGTTTACGCTAATTTAGAATTAGAGAATGCAGTGACCAATAAAATAAGATGTAGAAGGGAATGACAGGATCGCCCAAAGCAAAACGTAGATTGAAAATAGCAGTTTCTAAATTAAGGTCTGCACTGAAAAAAAAAAACAATGTACAACACTTGCAATTACGCCAATGTCTTATTCCACACTGACACTGACACTACGAAAGGAAAATGGAGGCTATATCTGAGGAGGAAAAGGCAACGGGTTTTGCCGAACATTTTTCGCAAACGGCCAATTGAATAACTTTTTCCCTGATGATTGAAACACCAAGCACACCTCCGTGCTCCATCTACATGCAGATGCAAGAGAGATCTTGGACTTAACTAGAAATCTTAAGCCAAACAAGGCGCCATGTATTGACTTCATTACACCGAAAATGCTCTTATAACTGCCCTTTACTGCATTAGAATAACTGGTTATTCAATACGATTACTAACACAGGACATTTCCCACCAGCATGAAGAAATTCGGTGATTACCATAATATTGAAACCGGGCGAGTATTTCCAAGCTATTTGAAAAAAATCTTTCTGCCCAGGATCAACCTTTTCCTCTCCGCTAACAACACAATTGCCGATCTCCAGTTTGGATTTAAGGAAAGCACACAACACAATGTAACGGGTCAAACGCTTAACTAATGCAATAAGGCGTTGATTTAAATGAAGGCAATATTGCTGGACTATATTTCTCGACGTTGCTCAAGTCAGTCATACCTGGACAGAAACTTTAGTGAAAAGTATGCAAACTACTATACAGACAGTTACTCGGCAGGCGTCCCTCAACGCAAATTCCAGTTGACCTTAGAGTCCATACGGATGATACTACAATAATGTGTAATCACAAGGGACAAATCTAGGCTGAAAATACCCTCCAACGGCGTCTCAAACGCGTTGATAAATGGCTCATCGACAGGATGATAAGAGTAAATGAAAATAAATATAGACGGGTGACATTTACACTAAACCTGAACTCATATTCAACTGTCACGCTCAACAATACCGTCATTCCGCAGAGCCCATACGCTACTTTCCTTGGCGTACATCTGGGCAGAAGTCAGACTTAGAGAAGATACATTGATACATACAAAAAAAAAAAACAGATAAAATTAAAAATTAGACAACATCACTGGCTGCTTAAAAAACACTCTGGAGTTTAAATACTTAGGGAATAATTAAACCCATCTGGTGCTATGGTGTTCTACTCTAGGTCAGTGCAATATGCAGCAACATAGATAAAATTCAAAGGACACAATCAAAGGTATTACGCGATATTACGGATGCTCCCTGTACATGAGAAATTTTAATACACATAAAAACTTAAAATAACTTAAGTGGAAGAAGGGATAGAAAAAATTAAAGCAAACCATAAGGCCAGGATAGAACAACACTCAATTGCTTTAGTTAGAAACCTTGGTAACCCATAAAAAACATTCAGATTAATCGAAAATTAAAAGTTTTAATTTTCACTCTTTTTTTCATTCTACACAATTCTCAGCATCTGTAAACTGAGGGAACAGATAGGCGCAAAAGTGCATTATATTTTCATATCACAACACCGCAATACTTTGACATATTCCACCTGAAATCAGACAAAAACCAGCTTGCCACGTGGGCTCTCCTGTTTGGAAGCTACATTATATTCCAAAATATTGTGCTAGCGGTGTGTGGTTGTCTAATTACTCACCTAATCTGTTCTACTAGGAGCAACATATACATATAGATCAACACCCTCACGGGGACTATAGGTCCACCTATCATGTGTTCGGGCCTAGGACTCGTTGTTCACGTAGTTCGCTTCACAAAGAATAGCATATCGGCCAGGCCAACTAGTTGGCGTACTATTGACTATTGGTACTATTGGTAATCTATTCTACTACTATTCTATTCTACTACTGCTAATCTACTATTGGTAATCTTCGACGACTAGATTGAGGATTCAAACACTTACTGTTAGACTCCCATAAGGGGCGGAATCAATAACACTAATAAAGCAAACAAAAAAAAAACTTTTCCTTCAACAGAACATTGGCCTCAAAGAAAACTTACAAAACATGTCGTCCTTTTTTACATTAGCCATAAGTTTCCACCTACCCAACTGAGTTCTATTACTTCCATAAAAACGCGCAAATGCATTCAACAGACCCCTACAAAAGGAGATCTCCCAATGGTGTCCACCAGCCCGAAGAGTCTTAAAAGAAACGCTACTTTTTCATCGGGAAACAAATTTACTCGTACCTCAAAGAAATGTTTATAAGTATTATAAACAACTCAACCGGACGACCGTCAATCTCTACCTATGAAAGTCACGACCTGAAAAACCAGGATGTGGTACTCAAAGGTACAAATTAGAAACTTTGCTGATGATGTTGGCATTTCGAGCGGATCAATTAACTACATTTTTAAAGATATTTCGGACCTCAGACTCGACAAATTTCGACTGATACTGTCTGACTTAGACGGAGACCGTCGCGTTAGAATCTGTGAATATATAATATTTTACTACTATTATAAAGTTTAATCTGTGCTTATGAAATTCAAAAAATCAACCGATCGAGACAAAGTTGTTCAAAAATCAATGATATGCCAACAGTTTTCTTCAATTACCCTGGCATTGTATGAACAATACATTGTACATATATAAACATCTTTTGAGGGACCAACTTGTACAGAGTGATTATTATTGAAGTGTTATGTGTCATTTGCGTCAAATAACTTTTGGTTTTCAAAACAGGATAATGCTTCACCTTCCACTGCTTTGAGTCGTTGGGAAATTTTCGCAAAAAATCAACTGATGCCGCTCCACAATCTAAAAGATTGCTCCAAGGACAACGTCTTGAAACGATTGAAGATATTCAGTGCTAATTACTCAGGAGAAAATACTGGTAGGTGAATATTTGCCATGCATCGAGTATTGGACAAAAAACGTTGGCATAAGAGTACGGTGTCCATGTGGGATAAGTTGAGATTGTTTGAAGCAAACTGGTCTCACGTTATGGATGTAGTATAGGATTACTCATTTAGTGGTTTCAAAACCGCCGGTTTGGCAAGGCTGTCAGCTATTAAGTACTTGTCGTCTGAAGTATTATTCATATAGCAATAGATTTGCCATTTTCGAATATGAATCGTTTAATAACCAAAGAACGCGTAAAAATTTTTAAAACTCACTACAAAAGTGATGATTCAAAAATGGGTTTTCAATCGAACAAAATTTTCTTCAACGATGAAGCTCAAGCAAAATTGTTGCATATGGGGCTCGAAGAACCCAGAAGTGATTGTGGAAACGCTATTGTATCGGGAAAAAGGGACTGTTTGGTGCATATTATGGTCTGGAGTTGTCATTGGGCCGTATTTCTTTGCAAACTACCTCAAAATGATCTACTGCTACAACCAATCCAGATGTGGTCATTTAAATGACATTGTATTTCGTACATAATGGCTAGCTCCAAGCACCAAAATGAAATGAAAGTTCCATCAAAATCATAGTATTATGTATTTTTTATTTACCTTTACTTTCGAACAACAAATGGATATAGTATGAATTCGTATAGTTGTCAACAACAATGTGGCAACTCCAATACCAGAAATCCTAAAACATAATTAAGAACTTTATAAAGTATGAAGATAGTAGTAGTTAATTCCATGAATTCTATGAATTATACCTACACCCCAATCACGCAATAACTACCATAACTAATAACCCGTAATATACATCAGTACCACAATCCTAACGCTTCTGTAGTGGTGAATTATTGTCATTTGTGCGGCCACCAACAATACCACAACTATTAGCAAGTGTGTGTTCCAGCCAAACTTTTGCCACATGCTATCTAAGTACTTGACCAACTACTGTTGATTCAGTTCAGTGAGCAACAGACCACAGCAGTTTCCTTTCTAGTCTTTGTCACCATTTCAAGAATTTCAAATGTCATATTAAGCATTTGCTTGACTTGAGCAATTCATTTTGTGTTGTTACTCCAACAATCGCTGTTGATATAACAACGTTACTAATTCCACTTGTCGTCTGTGTGGAAAGGACCTCCCGGTACAATCTGTTTTCCTCTGCTCTTTCATAATCTCATAGAGAAATTGTCATATCCAAAGGATTAAACAGACCACACGCAGTATAAATGCTAGCTGGCTGTTAGCAGAGTGTGTCCATGTAGTCAGGGTAGAAAAATGTGAATCAAGTAATGCGCACGATGGTACTTTTTCATAGACGCTTGCCTTCAGTGACACTTTTATATACAACGGTGTCTTCATCGACACTTTTCCGTATGAAAAGTATCCTTATCGACACTTTTCCATATGAAAAACGTCTTCATCGACACTTTTCCATATGAAAAATGTCTTCATCGACACTTTTCCATATGAAAAGTGTCTTCATTGACACTTTTCCATATGAAAAGTGTCTTCATCCATATAAAGAGTGTCTTCATTGACACCTTTCTATATGAAAAGTGTATTAAACGAAACTATGACAAAAGATTTTGCAAATGGGGCGGATCGAGATAGAAATGAAATAAAGAAAAAGCTCTGTATGAGGTATCATTTGAAAGGTCAATTTTTGCCTTTATGTGCAGAATATAACGTCGTTCAAATGTCCGTCACGTCTTCGCATTGTGGCACTGATCCGAGAGGTTAAATTTTCAGCTGCTCTACCGCATGGATCCGCCAGAATTCGGCTATGGGTCAATTGTGACTTATTGGTAGAGGCCTATGACTTCAGAAAACTTCACAAGAAAAAGTCTACCGCCACGGGAGATAACTCTGCCTTCAAATCGTTTACACAGAATGTCCATTCAGGCTTCCGCTGTGAATCCGAGAAATTGGTCATCATTGATTTGTAGCGGTCGGTTTTGATAGCAATGGCCTTTCTAACGTCATTTTTGAAGAAGTACACATATAATGCCGCCGGCCCAAAATCTGTACCAATCAGTACCATTTTATTGATGCAATGCCATCTGGTGAACTTCGTGTGGAATGGCTTTCTCACATACATACATATATGGCAAATTTGTTTGTTAACAGTGATTCACTCAAAAATGCCTTTTGTCGCTAAAGATGATTTATCGCCAAAATTGTGATCCTCATCCAATCGATCCAGAGCTCAGTTAGCGAACAAACCGCATTACTATGGTTGTAAATTTTCAGTTCCTGCGTCAATTAGATCTTGTATGAGGTCAAGTCTAAAGCCCGATTCACCAAGTTGAAGTCGACGCAACTGCAAATTTTTATATAAGGTGGAATCGGCTGCTTTTGGTTATCTTGTCACGAACAGCGGCAAAGTTCTCGGCTAGTCTGGCGTCAATTTTTCGTACAGATTTTGATGGGTTATTTACCAAATCGTTCGTCTCGTGTTCGGCCGCCGAACCAAACGTTTAGCTTTTTGCATATAATAGTATGGTGAGTTGTAAGCGCAAGTTTTTACGTTGTATGGCCACCTATTGTCCATTTAGTTCTCTTCGATAACGTAAACTAATAACCTAGAAAACCTAGAAAGGCTCCACCACACAAACTGCCTATACTCGTACAACATGCTTTCACAGTACGAATGTTCGCCTTGCTCTGCAAAAAGCATCTTCGCATTTTAGATTGGTTAATCGGACTGGGTCAAGCACAGATAAATTCCTCTTTTTCCCACGTGTATCCATGGACTTTGGATTTGATCTTTTTAAAGCATATTCAAATAATTAACTTGGAATTCATTTACAGTGGAAATTAAGGAAATTTTTTGTGGGAAATAGGGAAACTTATCTAGAATAATATATTCGACCAACCAAAAAAATAGGAAATTACACAAAAAGATGTACTAAACAAACATTTTGATCATCTCCACTTAAATTACTTGAGCATCTGATGCACAGCTTTGATTCTGCTCAACTTGAATGTAACCATTTGCCATTCGCCACCCAAGAACGTGAACACGACCAAACAAATAAAAAAAAACTTTAAATTGTGCCACTTTCCGAGTTCTCGTAATTTGAGGAGCCAACATTTGTGTGTGGAATCAGATGCGACATTGTGTGGTTGCTTTGTCGCAAGCACCGTCATCGTCAACGCCATCCTCATCATCTACACTGCGATGGCCTCCGCCTCCACTTGCCATCATCCGTCCGACAGTGTCATCTTCATAATCAGCGTTTGAAAATTGGGCGTTTGTTGCCAATTCAAATAGTTTGTTGTTGGTTCGAACCGAACGAAGCACATTGAATTGTGGATTTCGCTTTCGGCGTTCAGAGCCACAGTCATGGTTCATGGCCTGCGTTGTGTCTTTTTCAGTTTCTATGTTTGCTCCACTCGCTCCATGGTCACGCAACGGAGGGGTGCGCCGGCTGGCTCGATGGATGCGTCGAGGGGTTATAAAAAGAGTGCATAACTTAAAGAGCAGCCTGCCGGTTGAGTTTTAAACCGATTATAAGTAATATTATGTAATTTATGATGCTCTCTACTGCATTTGGTGCGCTTTTTTGTGCTTAACGAACATTGTTAGGGCTGTTGTGGCAGCGGATTGGAGGAAGGAAATGTTTGTTGTCGTGGCAGAAATTGTGAATTATGTTGCTGCCAGCATTATGTCTGTGACACATCTTATTGCAGTATCATAAAAAGAGCTTAAAATGAAGTTAATTTCAGTTCAGCGCCCACTCGAAGGTCATATTAAATTGTGTCACATTATGGTTGCGAGGGTTGAACAAAGAGGTGGTGGATCTCTAATAGAAGGAGCTGATGTAGTTTCTTCATAAGGATGTTGGGTTTATAGGTAGGTTTCTGCTCACAAAGTAGAATAGAATGAAGACTGCTGAACATCGGTGGAAGGAAACATTGGTTTGATAAGTGCATAATTATTTGAATCAAACACTAGCTCGTTGATTAAACTACATCAACAATCAGTAGAGAAATTTCAGCCAGATGAGCTGATTTACATAAGTAGACCTTCACCCAACGTCCTTTTGTGCTGGTGCGAAAAAATGCTCTGAATTAAAGCAGTTAAAACAATCAGATATGCAAAACTATAATTTTTTGAAGTACTTCATTTTGAAGGACCACCGCTTTTTGATTATAGAGGCCAATTTGTGCAATCATTCCACATTCGCATTACTTATTGCCTGATGCGAGATCAATTATACCGAAGGTGGTGCAGTTGATAATTTGTTCGGGAGATGCCATAGGGGGCTTGTCTTTTCCGTCGATTTTTTCACATTTTACCCGGTATTAGAACGCAATATAATTGACGGGAATTTAAGTAATTTCAGGCTTCGAATTACAGATTACAATGGACAACGAAATTTCCATAAATCGTCCAATTTGTGTGGAAGATACCAGAATTAGCGTGGTAACGCCACCTATATTCGTTCTCAGGAATTAGATACCACACGATTACCACACGCACGATATATGACAAATTTTGTTGAATTTGATACAACGAATTGGAAGATATGGAGGTAATAATATATGTATTAAATCGGTCACTTGTATGGAAGGTACCAGAAGGGGCATGATTACTTGACCGATTTTTCCATGCTATTGTACGGAATTGCACAGGATTGATAGAATTTCGAAAAATCTGTCAATTTATTTGGGAGGTACTTCGTACGTGCTTCGTTTTTATTCTGAAACCTAGCTAAACGCTAACTTGTGCTAAATTTTGCCGAACTAATTGCAACCAGTATGAAGACTAAAATATATGAGTTAAAATTTTCATTTGTATGACAGGTACCAGAAAGGGCAGGGCTAATCTTTTCAAATTTTACCATCAGCCAGACAAGCGGACATCGCTTTTGATAAAATTTTTGATTAAATTAAATTTTTTGATTAAATTTTTGACCTTATTAAATGATATACGAGTATACGATACATTCAATCATTTGGGTGAAGACATAAAGAACATTTACTGACTTTATATTTATTTACTTTGAATAACTTCTGAAAACAGGTTGCCAAAAAAAGAAATGAAATGAATTAGAATATTATACCTTCACCCGATGGATTTTTTTTAAGGCAGGAAGAAATGCATTATTTTCCCAATAGATGGCTTTATTAATGTGTATCCCGCGTTGTATAAGTGCGATCGGGCTTGACTCAGTATTGTTTGAGCGCACACTAAAAGATTGATGTGCTACAATTGCAATAAAATCGATGTGACGAACAAAAATTACAATTTGCTGTTGAAAAATTCGCTTCAAGAGAAGTCAGTTTTCTTCCAATAGAGGCGAGGGTTTCAATGAGAGGGGAGTAATGGAATTACCTTTAAAATGGCATCAAATTATCGAATAAACCAATGCTTAATTGACCTTAATGGGATCATTGTAAATATTCTAAATATGCGGTGGTTCAAAATTTTGTAAGTGGACTATATCGATATGATACGCCTGGTATCCTATACTAATTGGCAGATTTTGCGAAACTAATACTTTTCCCCGTAACTCCTAATTCCTGACTGCAGTAGCCAAGACTTTTGTCTATTGCATTGCTTTGTAATGCTTAGCAAATATTGACAAAAATGTAGTACCTCCCATACAAGCTACCTGTTTAAGCCATATGTTCTTTTTTTAATATCTTTTATTCAATCGTACTAAATTCAGCCAAATTTGACACTTGCTAAGCGTTTGTACTCTTTATGGAAACTGGTTTATTTTCCGATATTCAATCTTTTACAGGTTTTACAGTAACCACTGGGCAACCAAAACCACAAAGTAGCCACGCCCTTTCTGTTATTTCCATAGGAATGACCGATTTCGAGCTTCCCAAACACTTATACCGAATAAAATCTAATTTGACACACATCATGCAATTAGTAAACTTAGATCTGAGATTGATTACAGGATTATTACCGCCGTCTAGTAATACTTCCCATACAAATTCATCTGCTCATAGAAACTGTATTTTCCCCTGGTAATTCCTAATTCGTGGACTGAAGCAACTTACATTTTTGTTAATTGTATTGCATTATAACGCTTGATAATATTTGGGAAAATCGACCGATAACATCCCCCTTTCTTGTGTCTCTCATACAGGTTAATTTTTCTAAACAATTCCATTTAATTTGGTACATGTTGAAGTTTACTAAACTTAGTTCTACAAGAGAAATTGGACGTCATCGCCACGCCTCTAAGGATACCATACATATAAATAGGTAAATTAAGCAAAAATCAATGATTCCTCTAAGCGGAAGACTTAATTAAGTTGTAATTTTGCTGTTTTAGTTTTGTGTTGACATGGGACATGGGGAGCTTCTCACATTTAATACACTTACACTCATTCTATTTTTAGACTCACTCAACGAGGCCTACAGTTTAACAACAATTCTGAACGTCACAGTTTGAGGAGCATTTACAAGAGTTGTCGGTTACTCGACTACTCGAAGTGTTCGTCAGAGACAACGAATTGACCACCGCTCAAATAATGACAGGTGCGGAATTAAACCTGCGATCATGCAAACGATAGTCGCGTGTACAACAGTCACACCTCGGTCGGTACCACGTCTCACTAATGCAAAGGAATTTGCTATTTTTAGTGTTGTGTTAATTCAGACACAGCAAATAGATAGTCTTTAAACAATACTTGAGATAAGAAAACGATTAAAATTTGCATCGGAACTAATAAATTTAACACTCGCTTTTCATGGGATAGTATTTCTAAAATAAAGCTCAAGAAATAAAGAAGATATGATTTTGTAGTGAAAATGTGATAATCTAATAACAGTTCAATATTATTGGCATTTTTTCGGCCTCTGTGAAAGTTCTCTAAAATAACTTCCACATAATTGGACGACATCATTTTGGTAGCAATCAAAAACGCATTCCCTGAGAAGGACGATCAATTTACCGCAGTCCGAGGCCCTGGGACACAGCACACTTTTGCACCAAAGCAAAATGATTTTGGGTGAAAATAAATAGCTCACCTGTGTTAAATTTCTATGCCTTTTTCCTGTTTACATATTGATATATATATACCTAACAATAAAAACTTGTGTATTTATTTATAATCTGCAAACAAAATAAACCATATTTTCGTTTAACCCGATGTGCATAAATATATTTACAAATTCTAATCGTTATTCATCTACAAAAAATAAAAGTAAATATATCTGTTTTGCTTCACCAAACAAAATACTTTGAATATGTATTTGGCTTTGGTTTAATTAAACATATAGAAATATTTTATATTCCATTTCTTGAACAAAAATAAAAAATCGATTTGAGAATATTTAAATGAAATGTTTCCGATATTTGAAATAACACAAATGCTTCGTTGCTTATAATTATTCGTCAGTAAATGCCTGGCATATTTTAATTTATTTGAATCTGGAATAATTTTATTGCGCTTTAAAAACTCCGAATAATTTTTACGTCAGCTTTCCTCGAAGCATGCCAAAGACTCACCTTTCGGAACGGTCTTCAGAGCGATTCTCGTAGAATTTCACCAATCCACTTAAAACGGTGACCTCGCATCTGTGTTTATGGATTAACCAAAAGTAAAACGATATTAAATCGGGCAAATGTGGTGGTTATTGAGCGGCATTAATTGACTTTTGGGCGAAAAACTAACGAGGAGCCAATGCAAAAAATAAGAGATGTCTGTCCTAGCGGAAGAATCTCATAAAGTAAACTGATTTTTGATTTTTGGGTTTTGGTTTTTGATTTCTGATATTTGATTTTTGATATTAGATTTTTGGTTTTTAATTTTCGATTTTTGATTTTTGGTTTTTGGTTTTTGATTTTTAATATTTAATTTTTAATTTTATCTTTTAATCTTATGCTTAAAATATCTCTTAAAATAAAGTTAACTGATATACTTGAAAATGCTAACATCATTAACAAATTCCATAACCGTCAATCGACGATTTTTGAGCTTGACGTGGCTTTCAGTGAAAGAGGTCGAAGACCATCCGGAATGCTCTTCTTTTTCAATTCGTCCCCTGCCTTCTTCGAGCTTTTTGTGCTATTTGTAAACATTTCATTCTAAGATGGTCTGTTCATCGGAGGCTTTCCGTAAACTTCTGTACATTTCCGCAGCAAAAATTTCAAGCACATCTTCAAACTACACTTTGATTAAAGCCAAGTGCATCACCAAGAAACTAACTCACGCGATTGATTGATAATCGGTAAATGAGGCTATAGTGGTCTAAGTCACTAAAACTAAAAACTTCCAATTAGTGAATTTTGGGATCTACTATGCATTCTAGTAGTCTGTAGAGTATTTAAAAAATGTATTTATATTAAGAAACAAATTTTCATTTATTATTATTTACATTAGGTCGCCACTGCTCTCATAGCCTCAAATATTATGTTGTCTCAAGTTCTATTATTCCAAGACTCATAAATGTAATCACATGAGAACTGACCTCCGCAGTGATTAATAATAAAAAATTGAAAAAGTAATTTTCAATTTTCAAACTGCATCTGCATGTAGTCAATTTGTTGGTTAACGATATTTAGAGAATAACATGAGTAATTCTTCAATTGAATTATTCAATCGTAATTAGCGTATTTATATAGAGGCTTTACATACTCCCTGGATATGTGATATCACCTGGTTACGGCGGTCATTTCTCTGGTGCAAAGCGCGAAACTAACTATTTACATTACCTAAAGAATGCAGATTCGATAACAGAAATATGATATCTTCTTGACAACTTGATCTGTCGTAAAATCCCTACTGTATCTCTAAATAAATAACCCATTCGAGTATCCTATTTTACAGAATGATATCTGTCTTTATATACAGGGTTGCCCATATTCGACGGACCCATCTGGCAACG
>JAHXMU010000020.1:343760-417717 GCA_019455685.1 Philornis downsi
TGTGCGCTTTCTTCTTTTCGTAGTTTACATTTACGGAGCGTCTCGATCGTCTCCAAAGAACAAATGCGAGTAATCACAACGAGTAAAAAACGAAAAATAACAACAACAGAACAACAACAAACCAAAACAAATAGCACACAACGTGGTTAAACTTTGTTCATACTTTTTTCTCTCCATGCACTGCAAACTTTAGCTGCTTCAGAATATTTGTTTTCGTTTATTTGCTTTTGGGCTTCTACTATTTGCACTCTACTTTTTTATTGGTTTTGGTTATTTCACTGCCACTGCCACAGACAATATGAAATGTATTGTTTCCGTACGATACTAGAGGAAACTTCACACACATACACGCACACGTATGCTGTTACACTTTCTTATAGATATATCATCGTTGCCGTCACCGATAAGACGATATTAAATCTTCCTTTTTTGTGTTTGTTATCAATAACACAAAACAACAACTCAAAAACGTACGACGAACACACCGCAAACTTCTGTTTGTTGGGTTTTTTCGTTAGAGATTATAATTCTGATTGGCTCTCCACGCGCTACCACCGCTATTCACACGTCCGTTACACGCAAAGAACTCCAAGAAACTGATAATACATTTTGTCTGAACGAACCTCAACAGCCGCAAATCGGCACAATTGGTTCGAATGTTGTTATTTCACAAATGTAGCACTGCATGTGTGTGGATGTTGTACAAAATTTAACAGCCCTCTGTTTACGGAAACATTTACATTAAAGGAAACTGTTAACGGTCTTGGTTGATGTATGTATGTTCAACATTAGCTGTCATAAGAGAGTTGCCACACTGCAATTTTGCGGTGACTTCCTATTACCATAGACAACCACCACAGAAGAGTTAACAGATAAGGAATTTCACCATTGAAAAATGGTGGGTAGAGGCAAAGCTGGACGGAAATTGTTTTAAAGAAACTAATAAACGACCATATTATACCTTAACAAACATCCATGTATCCGAAATAACTGCAACTTAAACATTGCAAACATTACAACTATAGAGATAGAATATGAAAGTTATATAAAGTATAGTAAAATGAAATACATTATTTATGCCAGTCGGCTAGCAGGCCATTGTATATGTAGATGATTCCTTGCCCATCGCACCAAATGAATAGCTAAACCTTCCTGGCCGCCAATCCTGGCTTGAACACCAGCGGCGGCGGTGTCGATTACGACCGTTTTCGTTTGATATTGTCGTAAGTGATCCACTTTGCCAAAGGTTTTTTTCCAATGTTTAGTTTCTGGACAATCGAAATAGTGCTTATATGATGACAGCACTTGACGATTTATATTATTCTATCGACGCTTGGCTTTTCAAACATCAAAACTATCGGAACGGAATCGACGAATACAAAATTTTGTATGATTGACTGTTGCCACATTAGAATCATGAACAATATTCTCATTTTCAGCCACCTGAATTGCATTTATGCTGTCATCGAAAAACAAAACTGTAAAAGATGACATATTTTGTTTTTGCTATTTTGATTCATAGTTGTTTAGCGCGGGTCGATGATGAACCACGCTCAAACAACAATGAGTCAAAATAAAAACACACAAAACTGCAAGAGTTGCTTTTTGAATATGAAATCTTGCCCTTCCAACGCCATCTAGCGTAACCCGATCACATTTATACAATGCACTACTTATACAAAACACTAAAGCTATATATTGGAAAAATAATTCATTTATTTTTACTATAAGGTGTGTTTCATATTTCTAAAGCCACTCATAAATTTCCTTTATTTGTGTAACGGTACTTTTGTTTTTGCGATAATTCTGTTTTTAGCGTGTTGCACAATTATAATGCCAAGTTAATTTAGTGAATTTTTAAAGGCGCAAGCAATAAGGTCATTATTATTTTTGTAAAGAAGTGGTAAAATTCAGTAATAAAAAAGACATGCCGCGAGGAAAAAATGTTGACAAAACACGAAATAGGTAAAATAATCACTTACAAGGACGAAGGATGCAATGGAAGAGAAATTGCCAGCAAACTGGACAATAGTCATAATCTCAGTCAAAATTTTTTACGAGATCCTGACGTTTATGGATCTAATAAATAATCAATAATAACATTGATTATTTTAGAAGAAAACCAGGATTTTGTCTCTCTACTGACGTAGATTGCAGCGTTATCTTGTTGGAAAAGTTTGGGTGGATGGTTGAACATCGTAATAACAAAAAATGTACAGTGACGTAAATAAATCAAATTTATGGGTGGCTTTATAAATATGAAACGCACCTTACTTTACATGTTTCCATAGGAATAACTTATAAAAACATTTAAGTATTGGTGTCACTACGGAGAGTATCGATAGGTCAAACTGCGGCCGCAAAACTTACCATGGATTCAAAAAAAAAGTAGTTATCATCCTAAAATTAATACAAATCATCTGTGTTCAATCAATAACTAATTATTATTATTTTTATAACAAATATTTAATTAATTAACTTAACAGTACAATGATATTTATAAATTTGGATTCTATCATCACATACAACTAGGATGTTCCAAAATACATTTTTTAAAAACTCGAATTTTCTTTATAGTTTTTGTATAATAACAAAGTTAGCTGAAACGTCTTTTAAACTACAGTTTTTGATTTCGAAAGTCTTTTGTAATAAGACAAGACTATTTATTATTTATTACCTTTGTCTAATCTGTTGCGGGTTCTGCTTAATTGCAAATGGAATTAAACCCTATTTTGGTGCTTTTAACAATTTTTTTGCCAAATCTTTGACATCAAACACTAATCATTAAATAGGTCTATTGGCTTGGCAAGAAAGTAAATTCGGGGTTTTTTTTTTCACACAGATGGTGCTGTTGTTAGTATTGAAATGCTTTAGTTCAGCCGATTGGTTATACGTTACACCTTTACACAGCCATCATTTCAAGCTTCAATTTGTGATGCCACATTTTCAGCGGTCATTTTACTTTTAAATTGATTTCTGAATGTGAAGCTACAAGAGAAGCATAGTCGTCACATTTTGTTCCACTAATTCCAAAAAGAGCAACAAAAACACAGAAGCATATCAGCAACAATTCTATATTAATTTCACTAAAAGGAGCCGGTCTAATGAGGTTGATGAGAACAAAATCAAAGCAGTTATACTGTCAGGTCATCACGTTTCTGCAGAGACTTTGCAGAGTAGCTGAAAAAAGGTCGATATTTGGGGGCTATGAACGGAAAATAGATTATTTACAATAATGCCAACCGAATAAGATCCTGGCCCAAGCAAGAACCGCAAGAAAAAAGTTATGTTGTCAATTGGGTATGATTTGAAGGTAATGGATTTCTTTGAATAGCTTCCAAGGAACCAAACCATAAATCCCTTCGCAACAGATGACGACGTAAAAACCAAGTTGTTCCAGCATTTTGCTGGGAAGAATTTCTCATTCTTCCAATATAAGATCAGAAAACTGTTCGAACGGTGGCAAGAGATTATTAAACAAAATGGAGAATGATGAGCACCTAGAAGTCGAATTGTTACAAAATTTTGTTAGGAAGGATCTGTCATACTTCCAATCTGCGATCAAAAAGTTTAAATGCACTTTATGTGCAATTAATCAGAAAGAAAAATCAGAAAGTTGTCCAAACGATGGCAAAAAGTCTTTAAACAAAATAAAGAATCCTTCAGTACAGATGAGCACTAAAAAATCGAGTTGTTCCAATATTTTGCTAGGAAGGATCTGTCATAAAAGTTTAAATGCACTTTGCGTGCAATTAATTAATTAATTGCAAAAAACCCAAAATTGCTTTTTTGCCATCCTAGTACTTAATTATCCAATTTCTAATAATTATAAAGAAAACCTTTCTAGAAATATTGTACTTTTAAACCGATAGCATCCAGCATTCTATTCACTATTATGCATCTAGCATAACAGCCAAACAGCTCTTTCTTTAATTTTAATTTTTCTTTTTTTCCAAAATATACTTCTTAGCCGAAAAATGCATTAAAGTTTTCGGAACCTCTTAAAAATATATATCCAAAATTAGACTCAGAATACTAGGAAGAATTTAATTGGTAGCAAGTAGCAAATGAAAACATTTTAATACAAAGTGACAAAAACATAAAAACTTTTCAGAATATTATGTAGGTAATTAAATGAAAAGACGACTTCATTTTAACAAAATATATCAATTTAGGGGTAAAAACGGTTAAACCGCTTCAAAACTGCTTTTTTGAATTAAGTGAAATTTAATATTCCCGAAAAACAGACGTACAGGCTTCTATATAAAACCTATTAAAAATTTAAAGAGGACTTTAAAGACTTTTTTTAACAAAAGATTATTAATTTAAGGGTAAAACCGGTTAAATTACTTCAAAGCCCCATTGTTCGAATTATGCAAAATCAAGTATTTTATTTAAAAACCTTTAAAATTTTAAAGACGACTTCAACATTTTTTTTTTTTTTTAACAAAAGATTATCAATTTAAGAGTAAAACCGTTTGAACCAAATCAAAAATCCGTTGTCCAAATTATACGAAATTAAATACGAGTATTTCGTAAAACTAGACGTAGCGGCTTTTATATAAAACACAGTTGACCAGTTTTACCACTTTTCTGGTTTCGATTTCGAACACCCTGCGTCATCAGTTCCTTTAAATGTCCTTCACTGGCTTCAAATTAACTAAACCATTGCGAGCTTCATCCATCATACGCTAATAGACCTGGCCGTCATAACAACCCAAAATCGATGACAATAGATGATCGTGGAAGTTGAAATCATCAACTACAGTTACAGCATTGGATCTAAATTGCAACATAACCTCTTCATAACGCCTCTCCATCTCTTGAACTTGTTTGGCTCTGATCTGGGAGTTGAACCGTAAAATCTAATTCAAACTTGAAGGAAAATATCTATTATGAAAATTGCAACTAATTGATTAACTACAGGCTTCAATGGATCTTTGATTTTGCCCTGCTTGATTTCTTGTTGTATCTGCTGGAAGGAAAGCTCTACCATGCATTATGACCGCCTTAATCCATTCCGATTACTGGTCTTTTGAGGGGAATTGGCACATAGCTCCTTAGCGTACGTGAGCAAGCTGAAATGATAGGCATTTCAAAAAGTGTTATACATCGTGTATTTAATTAACAATTAAAGATGAGAAGGCTGTGAGCAAGATGGGTGCCGCGTCTGCTCTTAATAGAGCAAAAACAGCTTAGTGAAAGTGTTTCAGTAGAGTGTTTGGCGACTTTTTACCGCAATAAACCGGAATTTTTACTATGATTTATTACCATGGATGAGACAGGGGTCCACCACTTCACACCTAACTAAGGAACAGTCAAAGCAGTGGACTGAAATGGCCGAATCGTGTCCAAAGACGGTTTCATCTACAGGCAACGTCATGGCGTCTGTTTTTTTTTTTTTGTTTTTGGGATGCGCGTGGGATTATTTTTATTGATTATCTTCAGAAAGAAAAAACCATCAACGCGAATATTATGCTAATTTATTGCAGCGTTTATGTGATAAAACTATGGAAAAAAGGAGGCATTTGACGAAAAAGAATGTGTTGTTTCGTCAAGACAATGCTCCAATTCACACATCCGCTATTACGATGGCCCAAATTAATGAATTAAAGTTCGAATTATCTTATCACGCACCTTATTCGCCAGATTTAGTTCCCTCGGAAAATTTTTATTTCCAAACTTAAAAATGGCCCGGTGGTAAAAGATTTGCCAGCAATGAAGAGGTGGAGTCTGCGGTTAATGGTTACTTTGAGGAGTTCTTATTACAAACAGAGCGAAGGAGCTATTTAATATCGCTGAGAAAAGTGTATCGAACTAAAAAAAGATTGTGTTCAATACTTTTTTGTGTCTTTTTTGTTATTTCGATTAGTTTTGGGACCGCCCTCGTAACTCGGTATTTTGTATGGAAGGTCTCGAAGGCGTTCACTGTGTCGTAAGGACAGACAAAAATTGGCAGATTCCATATGTAGTAGTATTACACTGATTTGGCAAAATCCATCAAGTTTGAATTGTGATCTGCATTGAAGTTTCAAGGTTGCGTTAGGGCGAAGGGGGAAGAAGAAAAAGATAAATAAAAGTAGGCATAGGTCGCAGCAGGTAACCCGAATTCAGAAGGAATGGGTCGATATAGCCAACATAGTGCTATTCGGTGAGTTTCAAATGGCATGATCATTTCTTTAAATGCATTTTCATAGTATCTTTTCATAGCTTTTGGAGAAAAAAGTTCCATATGTGATTTTGTTTAGCTTTTGGTTTTTTTTTTTTTTTTTTGTTTCAAGTTTTTTTTTATATTATATATTTTTTTTTTTTTGCATCTTCATGCATACAAAGTTCAATTGATTCAAGAACTAAAGCCAGCTGACCATGGACAGCGAAGGGATGCTCATTTTGCCGATAAAATCATCTTCAGTGACGAGGCCCATTTCCATCTTGATTGCTTCGTCAATGGGCAGAATTGTCGCATTTGGGGTGAGGAAAATCCTCGAGTGATTCACGAGAAGCAAATGCATCCTCAACGTGTCACTGTGTGGCGTGGATTTTGGGCTGGAGGAATCATTGGACCTTTTTTATGGAAATGAGGCATGTCAAGCGCAAACAGTAAATGCCGTTCGGTATCGTGAAATGATAACCAGTTTTTTCGTGCCTAAAATTAAAGAAATGAATGTGGAGGGCATGTGGTTTCAACAAGACGGCGCCATATGTCATACAGCCAGAGAAACAATCCAATCTTGCGTTCTTGTTGGCACACCCTTTATATACGCAAGCTGAGTTCATCGCTCTATCAGAAGTAACGTATATATACAGGGTGGGCCATAAGGGTGTTGGCGGTTTAAATCTTCAATTTCTCGGTAACGCGCGGCGCGGGGTGGCGGGGGGATATGTTGTTCGCTGCGCCGCTTCCTGGAAATTTAGTCGCCATGGAGCCGTACACGGGAGTGCAGCGTGCATTTTGTGTCCGAGCGTATTACGAAAACAATAAATCAGTGATTACTGCCCGACGTTTGTATCGGCATGAACACGGTTTACACGATTTAAGTGAAGTTCCAAGCGCCAATGTGATACGAAAATGGATCAGAATGTTCGAAACAACCGGCTCAACAGTACCAATTACGGTTCGTGGTCGCCCAGTTTCTGCAAGATCAGCCGACATTGTGGAGCGTGTTCGTGTTTCAGTTCAGCGAAATCCGCAACAGTCAACACGTAAGAGAAGTCAGTCTTTGGATGTCAAAAGAACAACTTTACGACGAATTTTGAAACGTGATTTGCATTTGAAGGCTTATAAGATTCAGATAGTCCAAGAATTAAAACTCGATGATGCCGATAACCGACTTAACTTTGTTTTTCCTGGAAAACTCATTTCGAAAAGGGGGGATATTGAATGGCCCCCACGTAGCCCCGATCTCTCTCCATGCGATTATTTTCTATGGGGCTAATTCAAATCGGTGGTCTACGAAAATAATCCGACGAATTTAGAGCAATTGAAGAGGAACATTATTCAGGAAAGTGACAAAATACCGAGAACAACTTTCCAATGAGTTTTCCAAAATTTGCGACTTCGGTTCCAAGAGTGTCAAGCAGCCGAGGGAAGCCATTCGGACAACATTATTTTTAAGTCTTAAAAATGCCCATGCTTCTACTTTTTAAAAATACAAATATATTTTTGTTATGTTTCGTAGTTTTTTTTAATTGAATATTTAAACCGCCAACACCCTTATGGCCCACCCTGTACATATATATAGTATATAAATGTATATATGTATATATACTCGTATATAGTGTAGTGGATTTAGGTGATTTTCTGAAAGTTATAGCCAACGAAAAGTCGAATATTGAACATAAAAGAAAGTTATACAAATTTATCAAGTCACATTTATAGATTCACACATATAGATCAACATTTGTCAAGTTTTACCATTTGGAATGTGTCCAACAAAGTGTTTCATGCTTATATTAAGTATATTAAAATTGATAATGAAAATCATTTCTTAATTATAATCGTGCTAAGTGGTAAGCAAGGTAAGGACATGGTCAACTGCTCCAACATCAATAGTCATATTAAGCGGTATAAAATATTTCCACCGGCTAAACATCAGATTTTTTCAGCACCATTATGTCTAAACTACAGGCGACTTTTGCCAAAATCACCATTTTGCGTGACAGTTATCAGAATGGTCATGGTTAACTTGTTTACTTTTATATTTATATTAAAAAAGTTAAAACAAAATTGGTGAGATTGACTCTATTGGTGTGAGAGCTATCAAAAAAATAATAATAATAATAATAATAGAGCGAATTGCCCCTCCCAACATCACAAGCTGTGGCAAAAAACGGAAAGGTTTATGACTTCCCAAATTCTATGTTAATCTAACGCATAGTTTTAACGGATTCGTTAAGGCATTTAAAATATTAAAATAAATTAAAGTTTTAGGGTTCACGGCCGATCGTATGGGAAGTACCAGTTAACGCTGGACAATTTGGCACAAAACCAGGAGATTTGTTCGGCTGATCCCACAATCTTGTTCAGCTTGACGGCCGCAGCTACTTCCCGTTGCAGGGCAAAAGTCGGTGCACTGCAAAAGGTTAAAACTCGGCTAGCAGGCTTTTCCAGCCGCCCTTTTTCTGGTATCGGTGGTAACAAGGATTCACCCGTGCGGGATCTCGAGTTCGCGCCTTGTTCCTCTGCGTCCGGGCAGGCACGTCTATATCACATGGTTACGGTTCACCGTTGTAGGACTGTAGGAGTTTTCCCTTGTCTTCCACAGGTGAGGGTACTGCAGACTTGCAATGTAGTATCGACCGTTCTATCCACATGGGGTCTCTGCTCTTGCAGGTATGTAAAAATTCCAGTCTGTGTAATTTTACTGCAAGGCCACCAATCCCGTGATGTATGGTGTATAAATACTATATGGCAGAAGCTGAGCTGCGCAGCTCTCACCGATGAGCTTTGTGGGTAGCGTAGGGATCCCCGGAACGGATTTCCCGCCTGATTATTTGGTTTTGGTCCTCTAGTCGGGGCATCACGCAGGTTGTTGGTTCAAACCAAAATCGCTAGTAGACTCTTCGTACTTGAATGTGAAATTGCATTGCAACGGGAAGATACAGACACATACAGTGGCAGAGGTGGTAAGATAAGCTTCACTTCGGCTAATGGGGATTATGTTCCATACTAGCATAATCAATTTAGTATGTTATTGAAGAAAGGCTTGAAGAAAGGACCGTCAGCTGCGGCAACTTGCTCTAAAAATTGTCGATTCTTATTCTTAAGATAGTCCAAGTTTACTGGACTGGCAATCCCATTGTAATATGCCTAGTGTGATTAGCACATCGTGGGTAAAACCTTCTCGGCGAGGCTCACGTAAAACCCCCATGGAAGATATCAAAACTAAGAGCAACCAATTCAATACCAAACAAATGTTTTACCTTCAATTAAAAATTTAAGGTGCAACAGGGACCTTTCCCATAACGGCCACTTTGTATAAAAGGTATTACATAGAGGGCGGCACAGGGCTATTTTGACTATTTTTAGTAACAGTTTCGAGAATTTTAGAAAATAATAAAACTGCAGTATTCCTTTACGACCACTGAAGGTTTAGTCTAGTCAGCGGCCCTTCCAAAAAGCTTCCAAAAAGTGGGAGCAGTTATTATTTTTTCAAAAAAAAGACTAGATTTATTTAAATCTAATTCATGACCTTCAAAGTACTGCTGCGATTCATACTGAATCTCCTCAATCAACGCAATATTATATTCTGCAGCGGTCTTTTGAATTTACGAAATAGCAAGAAGTAACACGGTGATAAATCAGGTGAATACGATGGTCAAGGAGCGATAATAAGCCAGCGCTGTTTGAGATGACTCAAAGTAAAGGTCATTTTTAAATTTTATTAATTTAATTTAATTTATTTATTTACAACCTGTATTCAGTAGCCTTACGGCCAACTAAATATAAAATTACAATATACAACTAAAAAGGCTTAACGTATTTTAAGCTTATAAAACTTCTGAACAAGAGAGGAATATAAACATAAATAATATCAGATCTAACAATAAAAAAAATCAAAATTATCAATTTGAGAAAAAATTAAATATTAGTATTGAATTCAATTAGAAAAAGTATACAAAAATACAATATCGATAAGAATAAATAAAAGTCACATTAAGTTTCCAATGTAGAAAGATATAAGAAAGTAACATTATGTATCTAGATTGTCCGATTGAAATATCGAATTCGAAAATTTAAATAGGAGAGATTAAGGTCCTTCATGCACCTTGGTAATAAGTTGTATTGCCCAAATAGAAATGATTTATCCATTAAATATGTTACTTTAGGGATAATCAAGTTTCTACAACGCGTGGAATGTGTAAAAACAAAAAATTGTGCAAGGAATCGCGGACATTTGAATTTATATGTTTTGTAAAATAAAAGCAGTGATCTAAATCTTATGAAATCATAGAATGTACAGCCAACGAAATCTATAACAAATGGTGTTATATGAACATAAAGCTTCTGAGAGTATAGATATCGCATGGCAGCATTAAACACTAACGTAATCTTTGTAGATTGGATTTAGCTGTTCTTGCATACGTTTCTAAACAGTATACAAATTTGGCATTGCTAATGCATGTACAAAGGTTTTTTTCACCCTCCTCGGTAAAATAAGGTCAGTGTTATAGAGGCAACGAATCCTATTATACATACAAGCAATGACACTACCTACATGCTGAATTACGGTCAACTTGTCATCAAGAGTTACTCCTAAACACTTCAAACTACGCACGAACTCAATTGTAGTGCCGTTGTAGCTGAAATGTAAACGACACTCTCCACGATGTGAGGAAAGAATTGCTTTGGTTTTAGAAGGGTTTATGCTGAAATTATTGCAAGTCAACCATTATTAAAAAAAATAAATTGACTTTTCGTTGTACTAATCTTATGGCTTTATTGTTATAATACTATTCCTCTCCTCCAGGACAAGCAGAATTCGTTAATGTCTCCAAACTCTTACTTCCAAATAGAACCGAAATCATTCAAACTTCTACCACAAATATAAAACTACATTTTACAAAAATTGCGAAGCGATACTCCCAGAAAATTATATTACTTTAAAGATCATGTGAGCCTAAATTACCAACGTCGCAGTGAAGTCACGTTACCCTAATATTTATATTAACAAATTTATGATTTTATCCCACACGCATTATGAAACCTTGTTGAGCGAAGCATGTCGGAAGACTCATTTATAGTTAATGTTTCCAAAAATTAAAAATGCAACTTTATCGGGTAATCTTCATTATCATTCAATGAATCGTTCTCCACATTTTTTTATACTTTCACTGAAGAGATAAAGTTATAAATCATTTGATACAGCAAAAACGTAACACCCAAAAGTATCAAGTACTTCTGGCATATTTTACCAGATTGTAGTTGGGGTCATATCGACTCAACCCATGTTGTACCTGCCATAAAAATTGACCGATTTTCCGGAATTCAATGTTTTCTGTAAATCCCACCAGCATAGTTTTTTGGATATTGCATTAGTAGGTAATGCTTGCCAGAATTTGGATTGAAGTGACCGATTAACCCCAACCCTCCTAGTACAAATGACCGAATTTAACCCATATGTTTTTTGGTTCATACATTTTATATAGGTGGACTAACTTTAAACAAATTGCCCTTTGCCACACCCTTCCTAATACCCCCAATACAAATAAATAGGCCGATGTTCTGGAATTCAATATATCCTCTTTAATTTCTATTTAGTGGGTTGTCGTAGCCTAAATTTTTCACCTTTGCATTAATAATTTCTTCTGAAACTTGACAAAAATTGTTCAAGTAACAACCACTTCTGTTACTTCTGTACAAATTTAACTCTACTTAAAGATTTAACGTGTATATTTTTAGATTCATATCTTCCAAGCAGCTGTACTGCATTCAATTAACAAGCTGAGTTCTAAGAATAAAGATGGAAGATTCCAAAATCCGTACTCGCTAGTTTTAAATCGAAAGTTGGGACGTCTTCTTGCCATTACTACCACAAACACTATTGTTACCGAGTAAACTGCTAGAGACTTTTCTTTCCATACATTTCCTCTCCTATATAGCATTTTAAATGAAAACAATAAAGTTTTGTTAATTTTTCGGCTTTATTTATTTCTAATTAAAATTTGCAAAGGGAATATATAGAAGATAGTACTTATAATTGTTAGTTGCATTATTTTTCATTTTATTATTAATTAGTAATAATAAAAATAAGTGTGTTGTTTTCGTTTTCTGTATATATTTTCATAAAATTCATTTCAATTAAACATACCGAATAAAATCCAGAAGAGAAAGAATGGCTAGATTTGAGAGGTCGTCCCCTATTATTTCTGGAAATGTCTGTCCTATGGCGTTTTAAAGGGCGTGTACATGGGGCTGAGGACGAGGATTTGATATGGTCAAACATGCGAATTTAAGGTTAAAACGCGTGTGTGGAGTATACGGAAATTCCTTCAAAAGAAGAAAGTGCAAGCAACCACATAATAGTAGTGGAGGCCAAGAACATAATAGTCTCTGAAGGCAAGAAAGATGCGCGGCGTCTAAGTCCATGTTAGGAAGAGAATCGTGTGAAATTGTTTTGAAGCTGGAATTCGTGTTATCCAATTTCGGGTGTATGAAAATTCCGGTAACGTATGTGTACAAAATCCTCCCTCGTTGTCCTTTCCTATCGTGCAAAGTGATGTGGAATTTATAGTCCTAAAATGTGAATGATTCCTTCGAAATCCTATGAAATATTTGTTTGTAGTTAAATTTTTGAGCACAAAAGTCCTTTGTATTCGTGATTTTAACACGGAAGACACGTCGAAAAGCGAAAGATCAGTGGCAATCCTTTGCAAATTGTTACGAAAATTGCATATTAAACAATGCGAGTTATCCAATTTTGTATAAGAACATCCGTTGAAAATCCTCCCTCGTTGTCCTAATGCCCGCAATTTTCTCCAATTAAGCGAATTTCTTAAATATCCTTTTGTTTCCTTTGAAATCCTAACAATTTCACTTTATTGATTTGGTTTCGTTTACGTAAAAAGCTTAAGAATGAATAATCATCGTTGAGAACGAACATTGTTCCAATCCATTGAGAATTCTGGCGATTCCATCGAATGGTCTTATTACTTGTGTCGTTATGAATGTCACATTTGCTTTCAAAAAATCTTTAAACAGTCATATCAATTCCATTTTATTTGTATTGTACGAACTTCTCCAAACGTAGAGTCCTTTCAAATCCTTCCATCCGTCTTTCCTTTATTCCATTTCCTTTTCCTTTTTTTATACAAAATACAATTCCTTATGCAATCCTTTCCTTATCTTCATAACCCTCTTCTTTTACTCCTCCTCCTCCTTCCCTCCTCCAATCCAAATCCATTCCGTTTTGAAGTGGAAAGAGAAGAAAAATTAAGAAAAAAAATGTATTAATAAAATTGTATTAATATGATTATTGTTTATTAGGGAATTGTGTTGTTAGCAGGACGGGATAAAATAAAACAGGATAAATTCGGTCGAAGATACAATCTAGAAAGTATAACAAACATTTGAAATCCAATCGAAATGGAAATACTTAGCCAAGAGTTTGTTATTCGCACTTTTTAACGAAAAAAAAAAGAATGTATGTAAAGGACCGACAATTAGGAATCAATGTGAACATATAGTAATTGAAAAATACAATATCCAATTTATATGGAAACAGGAGATTTTCCCTATGGATTCAACTTTTACGTGATTTTTACAAGTCTAATGGATATCGGGATAGAAACTACAATAAGATGTGATGAGTTTTTATAAAAACTGACTGATTTTCTTATGAAAATTATTGTGGTGGTTGGTGGGCTCTTAATGCAAATTAAATGAAAGGTTAGTTTGTAAAGGATTAAAATCAAGGAATGTCGGCGAATATGCTATTTGTCAAAGATAATCAACTATATGTCTTGTCTTATACAGTGATTGAGTGGCGTGCCCAATCGGCCTTGATTTTTCACCTTTAACTTGTACTTGTTGATTTTCCTTTTGTCTTGTACTTATTGTTTAAGCGCAGAGTGTGATTGGATTGGAAAGGCTTAAAAAAAAACTACATAAAAAGCCAAGGGAAATAACGAAATACGAGATACTACTAGATGAATCTTGGGCTGTAGTTTGGAATAGCAAAAACCTAATTGTTGCAAATATCTCTTCCGCCACGAAATTATGGTCGTCAGTGTTTCAATTATTTGGCTTTCAAGTCAAATTAAATTTTTTTTTCTGCATTTTCAGTTCAGTTTTCTTCATGTTTTCTTTTTAAAATACTTGTTTAGTTTTGTTAATTAAATCGATTTGTTTGTTATCTTAATGTGTTCATGTGTTCATTTCTAGATAGATTTAAAAATTTGAACGAGATCGTGACCTTGAAAATGTCTGACGCCTGACGGGTGAATAGGTTGGTGTACCACGTCTTCGGGGGCGTGGCGAAAAGGAACGCGATCTAAAATAGTATATAAAAGAAACATATTAAATGTACTGAAATTCGCTAAGAAATTCTAACTAAAAATTCCTTACCTTCCACGTCCAAAATCTCCGCCTCCACGTCCCATTGCGCCACCGCGGTCGCCATCGCCGCAATCTTCACGCACTCGTATGTAAGAAACTTCGCCCTTTGAAAAGAAAGAAGAAAACAGATAAAATGGACTGTTGCAATGTAATTAATTATATATGTACAATTTTACGAATAGAACTCCCCCATCTTTGTTAAGCCGTATATTCATTTATTCATTCATTTATTGAACAGTCTTGTAATTTAAAGCCTTTTGGCGAATATTAATCAAATTACAAAATGCATAAAATAAATACTACTTGAATTTGAAAAACAAAATATAACTAAGAATATAAAATTAAATTAGCTAGTAACTAATTACCTATAACGTTCAAATTGAAGTGTACCACAAAGTAGGCGATATAAAGGAAAATAAAAAGGGAAAGGAAATAAAAGTAATGAAAAAAAAAAAAATAAAATATTAAATGATGTATATAGGTCAGGCCAAATTGCAAGATTTTGTTTTTTTTTTTTTTTTTTTGTTTTTGGTAAATCACAATAAAATGCATAAATTGAAATAAATACTACTCCAAAGTAAATGTAAAAATGTATATATAATAAAAATTGATCACATAAAATCATACATTTAATATCAACCAATAAATACACCAATAATTAATAAATATCACTCGTAAATGCAAGCATTAAGATGTCAAAGAAGATGTAAGATGTAAAGAATATTCACCTACGTCAACTGCATATGATAGATAAGTCTATTACGAAATGTTGTGTATGATACATTTACATTTCTAAGCTCATTTGGCAAAGTATTATAGCAAAAAGCTACTCTTACATCTTCTTTATATATATAATTCTACTGTACGGGCGTTGTCAGTGAACTCCTCCTAAACGGCTGGACCGCTTTGCATAAATTTTTGTATATGCGTCTGGGTGGTGCTCGGGATGATTTAGATTTACAATTCGGTCCAATTGGACAAAGGGGCGTGGTACCTCCCATACAAACAAAAAATTAAAAATCAATTATTTCTGCTCCTGCTTACGGTATTTGAACAAAATTTGGTGCGTAGGTTTGGTGTACATATCTTAAGTGCTACTGCAAATATGGGCGGGATTGGACAATGGGGCGTGGTACCTCCCATACAAACCATAAATTAAATATCCAATATTTCTGCTCCTGTTTACGGTATTTGAACAAAATTTGGTACATCGGTTTGGTGTACATATCTTAAGTGCTGCTGCAAATATGGGCGGGATTGGACAATGGGGAGTGGTACCTACTATACAAACCACAAATTAAAAAGCAATTACTTCTGCTCCTGCTAAAATCTGAAAAAATCTCCTGCCGGGTCGGCTAGTATACATTAAAAGATCGTGCCGTAAGATGGCAAAGTTTGGGGATAAACAATTGCCTTCTACGAACGGAATGACAAAATTTAAAAGATTCGTATGGGAAACGCGGACATTGGTTAGAATATATTTTGTAAAAACACAACAGCAATCGTACATCGACAAATGCAGGAAATGAACATCCCAGAAATTTAATCACAAAAGGTGTTATATGTACACGTCTCTTTAGAGAAAAGATGTAGCGAACAGCTCTGTTCAAAGATAATTGAAGGAGTTTCATATATTTTTGATTAGTAGCAGAGTATATCTCTAAGCAGTACATAATACTTGGCATAACTAGGGCATGAACCAGTTGCTTTTTCACATACAGCGGGAGCGACAAATTAGTTGCGTATAACTGCATCAATGCATAGTTAACACTTAAAATAACATGATTAATGTGCTTCTCAAAACGCAGCTTATCATCTAATAAGACTCCCAAACATTTCATGTCATTCACAAACTGTAAATTAGAACCATTATAAACTACTCGCAAAAAGTTACAAGTTTCAAGTTACAAAGAAATCTAAATTGAGTATACTTCCTTTGTAAGGAAAATGCCTTTTCATGAACTTATCTACGAGGTGTGATCAAAAAATAACCGTTATTTTAATTTTTTTTCAAAAAGTATTTATTTATTCATCAATTTCTATTTTATTGTCTTTAAAGTAGTCCCTCCTTAGATATAATACACTTGCGCCAACGTTTCTTCTAATCCTCAAAACACTTCTAAAACGCTCTTTTTGGTGTCGCCAACAGCTCCTGTTTTCATTTTCTTTTATCTCCTCAATCGTAGCAAAACGCTTTCCTTTCATCGGTATCTTCAGTTTTGCGAAGAGGAAGAAGTCAGCGGGGGCTAAGTCCGGTGAATACGGTGGTTGAAGCATGATTGCAGTTTTGTTTTGTTTTTGTTTTTATGGTGCAAAATCCTTGATTGGTTTTTCCACAATTCTATGCGTTTCTGACGAATTGCTCCGCGCAAACGGCACATAACTTCAAGGTTGTATTCCTTATTGACCGTACGACCGTGTGACAAGAATTCATGATGCACCACGCCATTGCAATCGAAGAAAACAGTGATCAAAACCTCCTTCACATTTGACCGAACTTGACGTGCTTTTTTCGGTCTTGGCTCTTCTGGACGCTTCCATTGGGATGATTAGGTTTTGGTTTCAATGTCATAGCCATACACCCAGTTATGAGGAAATCTGGATCGTCGCTGACGACGTTCAACAACTTCTGAGCGATGTCCATGCGACGTTGTTTTTGCTCAAAATTTAGCAATTTTGGAACAATCTTCGCTGCGCACGTTTCATGCCTAAAACATCCGTAAAAATGGCTTGCCATGAGCCGAACAATATGGCAACAACAGCAACCTCTCTAGTAGTGATTCGATGATTATCCAAAATCATTTTCTTCACTGCTTCAATGTTTTCATCGGTTGTTGATGTGCTCGGGCGATAGTACGAGCATTGTCATTAACATCTCCTCGGCCTTCCTTAAACCGGTTATACCACAATTGAACCTGTGTTCTGCTCATAGCAGGCTCGCCAAACGCCACAGTCAACATTTCAAATGTCCTTGCACAATTAATTTCATTTTTTACACAAAACTTATAAGTTTCTTTGATCCATTTTTTCGAATAGTAAAAAATCGAAGAGCACACCAAAACACGACTAATTTTTTTATCTGTCAAAAACAAACTAACAATCCAAAATGACTGATATTGTCAACATATATAACAGACATGTGTACCAACAACATAACAGAAAAAAATGCGAAAAACGAACATACGTAACTCACGAAACTTTTTTTTATCACACCTCGATATAATATTTTGTATTTCACCATGGGAAGATCTTATGAAAGCGGAATATAACGTTCGCATTTCCTAAACCAGTGACCAAGGACGAAATAACATCCCTGTATTCGAAATTCCAAAAACTCTGCTATGAGTTTGTTTGCTACATTGACTGAACTATTTATAAATGCTGTGCTTTCTTGTTCTCGCTGTATTAAGCGGTATTTGTTTTTGGTTTCAAATCTAGCTAGTTATACTAGCTATATTAGTTGTGCTTTGTTATCTGGGAGGAAATGTTTTTGTTAAAAAAAAAACGCTAGATTAAGATTTTAAATCCCGGTAGAGTGCAAAAAGTGGACTCCGCGATTTTAGCATTGAAAATGCTGGTAGTTTCTTTCCATTCCTTTTATTTTTGTATACAATTTCTTGATATTTGAGAAATCAGGTTGTTTTACGAAAATGTAATACAGTGCACTCGGGAAAACGTCAACTAATTAAAACCGCGGGTGTTGACGTTTAACAAATTGTTGACGTTTACCAATGTAAATTTTTCAAGTAAAAAACATATCGGTAATGTGCTTTTAAACATTTTTATTGATTATAAACTAAAACCAAACATAAAAAAATCAAAAAGGAAACAAAAAAGGCATTCAACCTGACTAGAACCAAAAGAATACATGTATGAGATCATATTTTTAATTTAACATGCACACAAATACATTTAAAAAAAATCAGTTATTTTTTTCTGCTGTTTTTTTCTTTCCAACACTTGGAAGAGAGCTTTCTCTCTTAAAAGTCTTAATACATTTAAGTAATTTTGTTCAACATTCTCGCATTGAGCCCAATCCAAAGCCCTGTTGAATATTTCGACGGCTTCGCTTGGTTTTATTGTCTGCACATTTGTATCTAAATCGTTCTCATTATCATCGATCACTTCTAACTCTTCAATCTCACACGAATTAGAATCATTATCTAGCAAAGTATCTTCATTCCACTCCTGAATGGATGATACTGTGTAGTCAACCTAAAGAAAAAATTAAAAATTACCTGTCTACGAAACAATTGTAAAAATCGACAAACCTGGGCGTTTAATTCATTAAGCAGATCAACTGCAAGCTCCATTTGTTGCTGAACTTCTGAGTTCATATTTTCTTTCAATATGCTCAACGGAATATCTTCCTCCGGATCTGTCTCGTTTTCCGTGAAACGTAAAACATTTTGCCAGCATTTTGTCATTGTATCTTTGCTTACTTTATTCCATGCGGATTCTAGAATTGTAACAGCATCCCTTAATGTAACACTTTTCATTGACTCTACTAGGTCCAAATTTTTTTGCCGCTACCATGGCTAAGAGGCTGTTTCTGTAGTAGAGCTTTGTTATTTTAATTGCGTTCTGATCCATTTGGAGGAAAAAACATTGCAACTATGTTTCCATCTTTGGTTTTAAGCTCCATTTCACTTGGATGAGACGGAGCATTGTCAATTAGGAGGAGCGCTTTAACTGGCAAGTTCTTTTTTAAAAGAAAATCTCTTACCTAAAATTAGAAAATCTTGGCTTCTGAAAAGGATATTTGCTCTGAGGCACAAACCTGCGGCACAAATGATTTGTGAAACCAATCGGTAAAAATGGCTGACGTCATCCATGAGGACTTGGAGCTTTTGTACTCAGTCGGGCAGTTGAAATTTTTGAAAACTCGTGGATTTTTTGCCTTTGCAATCACCAACAATTTAAGTTTATGACTTCCGGAAGCATTGGCACAACATAAAAAAGTGACTCGTTGTTTTTCTGTTTTTACGCCCGGGGCAGTCTTTTCGGCACTTGATACGTAAGACTTTTCTGGCAAAATTTTCCAGAATAATCCAGATTCATCAGCATTGTATAGCTGATCATGGCATAGACCCATTTCTTCAATTTTTTGCTTAAGCTTGACTTTAAATGGTTCGACAAGCGAAGGTTGCGAAGATAGCTTCTCGCCAGTTATTTTAAGCAGACGAACTCCAAATCTTTTTTTAAATCCCTGCAACCATCCATCGCTTGCGTTAAAAGAGCATTCTTTTTCTTTCAGTTTCAGATGGATCTCTTTAGCCTTTTCCTTGAGCGCTAATGCATTTACCGGATAATTTCTTTGTCTTTGCTTAATAAACCACTGATACAGACGTTTTTCCATTTTTGGCAACTCTGATGCTCTTAATGTCTTTCTTTTTCCTGGACCGAAAAGTGTGTTATTAACACAGTCCAAAATCTTCTTTTTTTCATTTTTATTTTGCTTATTGTTGACTTTGTTACACCATATTGCCTTGCTAAAGCTACCGCACTTGTACCCTTTCCTAACAAGTCCAAAATGTTTGCCTTTTCTTGTAATTTTAGCACCTTCGGTTGTTTTGAGCTCATTTTGGTAATGTGATACGAGAACAAAAAAGCAACTGAACATACATATATGTAAAAAGACAATACGTATGTGCATAGAGTTGCAACTTCTTTTCTACTCAACTTATAAGGGGAATCCCCAATTGCTAAAATGATTTTATACTATAAATAGTATGTGTGTGTACAATATGTGTATTTTAACTGATGCTAAATTCAAAATTTTTGTTTTATTCAGAGTTGACGTTTTAGAGCTTTTTGGTAGGGTTGACGTTTTAAAGTAGGCAATGAAATAAAAAAGGTGTTGACGTTTTGGGATGTTGACGTAAACAAGCGTTGACGTTTTCCCGAGTGCACTGTATTTCGTAGGAACAAACTAGCAAAATTGCGAGCAGTTTATAACGATTCTAATTTACAGTTTGTGCATGATATGAAATGTTTGAGAGTCTTATTAAATAACAAGCTGAGCTTTGAGAAACACATTAATGTTTTAAGTATTAACTATGCATTGAGACAATTATACACCACTAATTTTGTCGCACCCGCTGTATGTGAAAATGCAACTGGTTTATGATCTAGTTATGCTACTAGTCAAAAATATGTGAAACTTCTTCAATTATCTCTGAACGGAGCTGTTCGCTGTTCCAATGTTCCAAAATGAAACTCTTAAATTTTGTCATTCAGTTCTTAGAAGACAATTTTTTATCCCCAAAATTTGCCATCTTTTCTCATTATTTTTATTTTCCTCCTTTTCGCATGTTTTTAGTGCACTTTAATTTAAGCGTTATAAGTTAATAGTTAATCTGATGTTATATTCTAAGGCGAAACGAAAAAATAGCATTCATCAATCTAATAACAACAAACCAATTCCCTTGCACATCCCATGAGTGAGATATTTAAGAGCGTCTTCTTCATTCAGCGAATTTTCTCACATTCTCTTTTTCAATTTACTCTAGTAGACCCTACAGTTCAACGACTATTTTTAACACCACAGTTTAAGAAGCATTGACTAGGCTTCCCGATTACTCGACTAGTCGAAGTATTCGTCAGACACATCCGAGGCTAACGCCATTTAATAAATAATGATAGGTGACTGTATGCGGGTTTGAACCCGGATATCAATTTCCGTGTTAGATGGCACTACTTTAACGTGGTGTAAAAATCAAGTGTTCATCCCTAGCCCGCCTCTTTTCACGATAGGTTTCACACAAATAAACCACAAGCATCAAATAATATTTCTTGTTGACCGTTGTTCGTGCCGGAATAATTTCATAATGCACAACACCACGATAACCGAAGAAAACTGTCAACATAACACTAATTTTTTGTAAAGACTTTATCGCGATCTTTGCGATCGCTTTAGCACGATATTCACTCGATTGGAGTTGGGTTGTAGTAACGCATTTTATAGCACGCGATAAATAGTCCCTTCATAGATCCCAACCCGATGGAATTTTTCGGAAATATTTAGACGCGAATTGACGCTTTTGAGGACCAAAATATCTTTTAAAATGGAGTTGAGTCACAGCTTTGAAATGTCAATGTCATTCGCATCATTTAAACAGTTCACCAAGGGCTTGGGTGATTTGAGTCGAGATTCAACGCATTCGCAGCGCACTGTGACGGCTATAATGTTCACAAGAGACTATTTGGCATGCTTCAAAGATTGGAAAAAACATGAACGTAAGAGCATTATGTCCGGGCGAAAATGCCTTGAAGGCTGGCTTTGAAATAGATTTGGATGAATAAATATTTGTTGAGAAAACTAAAACTGGTCTTACTTTTTGGGCAAAGTATTATATTTTTATTTTATTTGCTGATTCATTTCACAATGCTTTTATATTGTAACACTGTTTAAATATCAGTACCGAATTCGGTATTCATTTAATTTTATTTTATTTTATTCCATTTCATTTCATTTCCTTTCATCTCAATTCATTTTATTCACACATCATGATGCAGGAAAGTCAAATAGGTAAATTATATAAAATATTAAATGCCAAACAAAAACGATAAATATGAATATGAATTTTAAAAACGTTGAATATTAATAATAAAGTTTATTAAATATTATTAATTCTCCCCAACCAAATGTTATTATAAAACAAATAAGAAAAAAGGAAAACTAAGTCTCTATAATGAGCATAAACCTAATATTTTTGTGTTGCAAAACTTGATTCGAATAGTCAAAATTTCGTAGATGTAGAGAGAACCGATTCCAAACTCTGCAAACGCGCATCATAAGTAATTTGAAGAATCTGACATGAGGGATTACAAGTTATGAATTTCAAGTTGATGTAGTGAACGTGAATCTACTTCGCAGTAAAGAAATACATAAAATATAACTAATTTATATAATAATTGAATGATTCAAACAATAATTGAATAATTGAATGATTAAAACATTTTTAAAAAGCAAAGTTCAAGAACATTGAATTTTTTGTTAAAAAAATGCATTCTATTAACATAGAAAACGGATTCTCCAAAATTATTTGGATTATTTCTCCACGAAAAAATTAACCTGGATCAATTTCATGGATTGACAAATATACACAAAAACAGAATTTAATAATTCGCCCTTTGGGAACTAAAGAAAAGGAAATTTTCTACAATATTAAAAAAAAAAAAAAAAAAAAATACGTGGAATTGGCAATTTAAAAGGCCCGCTTAAAGGGAGTTTCAAAATTATTTTGGGCGCTAAAAGATGACACACCTATCCTCTATAGTGGCGCAGAGTTAGTTTAGTTTATTTACGGTGCTCGATTAAAGTGTGTGTTTTGCAATGGCTAAAAATATTTCACACTTTTGTTTGCGGTTTAAAAAACGTTCCGAAAGACCTGAATTTTCTTTAAACACTAAATCATGCAAAAGTCAGTGAAGTCATGCTGCAACAACTGAACTTTGATACCACTTTCCCAAACTCCCTGTGGGACTTGGGTTTACTAATTTAACATGCGCACTAGTTAGCCAGCTTCGGAATGCCGCCTCGCAACAGAGTTGAAACAAAAAAAAAAAAAACACTTTAAAGTCGACGAGGTAAAAACGAGGTACTTCGAATGTCTTCTTTGACTACCGCTGTACTGTGCATTCGGATTTCTTTGCCAGAAGATCTGACAGTAAATACAGAATATTATTGAGCTATGTGGCGTTTGATAGATAGAAAAAGGTCAGTTTTATGGGAGAAAACGGATGGATTTTGCACAACCATTGTGAGAGAATTTCTCAACAAGTTTCACCTGATATGGCTCAGACCGGCTTTTGTTTCCAAAGCCCAAATTATCACAGCGAATATTGAAAATTGAGTCTTTTTCGGAGAATGCGTTTGGAAAATCTTTTAATTATACAATTATTCGTTGACAGTGTGTTACTTCAGAAGGGAGGGCCTACTTTGAAAGCTGTACAATAAATTTTAGTGAGAAATAAATACTAATTATTTTTTTTTCCTGGCACATTTATCTTTCGCCACAACAATTTTCGAATTTTCGAAAACAAACATTTCTCAATATCGACGCAATTGAAAATTCTGAATGCGGTATCGGAAGCGATAAGTTAAAATCTATCAGAATCAATGCTGAAACTCTTAACAAACACAGTAAAGAAATATCTTGTCGCCCTATGCTAAACGAATGGTCTAAGATCAACGAATTTGCCATTCGGATTCTGAGGCAAATTACCACCACTACGTCAGTGAGTTTTAAATTTCAATTTGTTGACTACAAACCCACTCTGAAAGCATTCTAAAAATTTAAAAAAAAAAGCCTCAAATTATTATTCGAAATTCGAGTAAATGTATAAATAAGGGTTCAATTTTCGAAAAAAAAATATACCGTTTGAACTGTACGTTCTTGAGCAGTAGAACCCAATCAATAATTATAAAAATAGAACGTTTGTGATCTCAGTGATCTCTCCCATATGGCATTTATGGGATATAAGAAATCTGTTTTGTTTCCACGTACATATTGCGCTCCTGCCCTGATACAACTATCAATTTTCGTTTCGTTTCGTTTTAACATTTTCGAGTACTCGATTAATCTGATAAACCCTAAACTCAACGAAAATAAGATCTCTAATTATACCATTCAAAAAAGGTTAATGCAATTTCTTTTCTTGTTTTCAGTTCTAATGAATTTATAGCCATAATGCCAAAGAAAACAAGAATGTTATGGCTTATAAAATAACATACAATTGGGTCTTTCAATCTTTTGGTTCTACAATATGATGATATTTGTGCGGGGTCGAAGAGAAGATTACTCGGTTGTTATTTAGTTTTCTGAAAACTGATAATCTTTGTTACTTGTTGTCAACATTAATCATATAGTCGAAATGCCGCAAATATTTCCATTCTCAAGGCCAAAACCGCAAATGCAAAAATATCTAACTCACCTCATGCGATCTAAATCGCGAGTCGTCCAGCTTTTTGATTGCATACTTCATGTCTTCCAAACGCAGAAATTCTACAACGCCAGTACCGTCTTTATAGGTATCGGCAAAACAAACATCTCCCGCTTCTCGCATGTGATCCTTTAAATCTTGCCAAGAGCCAGATGGTGGCAGACCCGTTACCGTGACGCGATACTGTGAACGTTTAGTGGGTGGACCGCGGCCACCACGACCGCCTCCATCTCGGCCACCCCGACCACCACCACCACCGCCGCCTTCACTGCGGCTGCCGCGATAGCTACCGGGACCGCCACCCCGTGGAAACTCTACTCTCAGTCTGTAACCATCGTAGTCGTAACCATCTCGGGCCTTAACAGCGTCATCTGCATCCCTAGTACAATATAAAAACACAAGATTATAAAATATTTGTAAATGCTCTCAAATGCACCACAAAGAAGAATCGGATGTATGGATGCGCTTACCTTGCGTCTTCAAATTCGACAAATGCAAATGGCGGACCACGCCGGTTCTTCAAATCGACAAACGTAACCTTGCCAAATTTATGGAACAAATCCTGGATGTCTTTGGTGCGAATATCCGGTGGTAAATTGCCAACATATATGCGTGATTCATTACGAGAGCCCATTTTGTTCGGGTTTTAAAATATTAGTTGCACTATAATGTCAACAAAAACTCTAAATGCGATAATCACTTTCGATTATGGATCTTTTGCGTTCTGTTTTTACGATGATGACAGCCGTTGCTCAAGCCCTTTTTGCACGCACCTTCTGTCTACACTTTATTCCAAAAGTAAACGGCGACAGTAACTATGCACCGGCGAAGTAAACTCAATTCGCCATTTTTCCCACACAGTGTTGATAAATTTCATACTAACAGATTCAGCGTTGCATTTGGAGTGTATAACATAGCGTTGCAAGATTTAAGAATTTTGCTTGCAACAGATTTGCACTGTGCTGTATTAGCGCCCATACAAAATTGCTCCGAATACTCCTTTGAAATCCCGAATAAAATCTTAACAATTTAGGCACGCTAAATTTGAAGTTTCAAGACATTTTCTTTGTTATGCCGGTTTTTCAATATGAACTCCAGAATTATCGTTTCTGATATGGTGACTGAAAAATAGAAAAAAACACCAAAGAAACAATTAGTATTTAAATTATATTTATTAAATTCTGAAATCAAATAAGTTCAGTGATGATAGTATAGGTAGTAGTTAACTTCAAATAGTTAGTAGTTGACTTAATTGCAAATAATTTTTTGTTATTATTGTGTTTTGTAACATCAAACCTTTCTAACGTCACAAAAAAACGTGCAATGATTTTGCTCCGTATTTGTTGTGAATGACATTATGGCATTTATTTTACTGTTGTATGGAAGTGTATTAGTACGTATTGTTTATTTTTCGTTGTTTTGTTTCGCCTTCAAATACAAAATTAATACTAACACATGCAAGCAATGGAGAACTGTCCTGTATTTGCGGTACATTAACACAGGTGCCAACACTTGCCACAGTGGTATTTATAAATATTTGTGTTTTTAAGTGTCAAAATTTCACATAGCCATTTGGAGCACCAAAATGACAAAGTAAGCTTTACCACACAAAATTATATTCAGCCAATCTTACACTGAATACAATATACCATATAAAGTACAGCTAAATTAAAAAACTTCCCAAGAGGTGAAACGTATACAAAATCTAAAGCGTTTCGCCTGAAATATCAGACCTTCATGGAATCTTAAATATGCAGTATAAAGGTTGCGATTATTAGAGGGGCGGTCACATTATCAGATACTTCTGACAACTTAAAACAATTTAACCCTATTTTTGACATATCTGACGAATACTTCGAGTAACTCTAGAATAAACCTCCCAAAGTCGTAGTTAAACTGTAGATTCCGCTGAGTGAGTCTAAAAACTCGCACATATCTCATTCACGTGGTCAAAGTGCTCGATAATCGGTTTCTGCACGAAATTAATTAATTAATTAATCTGTTACATGAAATTAATTAAACAAAGCGGATCAGCGCATGCGATTTGTTGCTTAAACGATACGTTTTTGAAACTCATCACTGGGCATAGAAAATAGACACTGTTCCAAGCAATATGAAAGACTGAATTGGTAAATAAGCAATGACGTGATTTTTCACCTCGATAACGCTAGGCCTCACAGATCTACATTTTAGACCTGATCTGGTGCTTACGAATTTTCATTTATTCGGGAATCTAAAATTTTTTTGCACGGAATAACCTTTTACTTAGAACTACTTAGTCCAGTAGTTCCAGTATTTTGCTGGGAAGAACCAGTTATTCTTAAAGACTAAAAAAATTCCCTTGCATCTTACGAATGAGATATGAGAGAGCTTCTCACATTCAGTGAGCTTACACGCACTCCGTTTTTATACTTATCGGGACCTACACTTTAACAACGATTGCAAACTTCACAGTTTGCAAACATTTGCAAGACGAGGCGCCCGTTCGTACCACGAACGGTTATTCTTCCAGGATGAGAAAGAAACAATGTCACTTAAATTGCAATTTAAAATAAAGCATATGTATACAAGATTTGAAATTTAATTTGAGAAAAAAACTAAATACACTTTCTTGCCAAACCAATGGAAATGTTTCTTATGGGAAACTTTATATTAACAATTTTCATACAAAAATATATACGCTTGACATATATATAAAAGACAAATTCTCTTACATCCCATGAATGAGATATGGGAGAGCTTACTTTACCATACAATGAGCTCAAACGCATTACATTCCTACATTGATTTTATTTTTAAAGAAACAAGAGCGACGAACAAAAAAATTGTAAAATTTATTTAAATTTATTTTGGTAGAATTTTATTATAGGTAAAAAAAAATTAAATTATCTTGCTACTTTTGCTCAGTATTGTTTTTATATTCCATCAAACAAATCTCATGATCTTGATATTATGTCGAAATAATAGTTCGGACAGTCCACAGCCTACATGGATAAGCTGGAAACGATTGAGGAATTGGAATTCGACACAACCCGAGTCACTCGAAATGCTCAAACGCTCCATCGTAGATTAGAACCTTATAACGAACCCTGCTGCGGAGAAATAAAAGTCAATATTTAAAAACAAATGTAAGGAGCAATGTTTCGGGTTGATAATAACGATTACCCAACAAAATTCAATTGGTTTTTTGTAAAAAATAAAAAAAAAATTAGTTAAGGTTAAATTTGTTTAAATTTTATTTTTATTTTGCATACGCGTAAAATGTTTAAAAATGGTGAGTACGGTGCGATAATGTAATTCTTAGAAGATATTCGTTTTCCTCACAGTAATGGTCTAAATCTAGTCTAAAATGAAGAGTTATCTCCGTGGAGTCCTCAAGCATTCGACAACATACAATTAATACTAACATTGCAACGCCTCCACTGATCTTATATTCCATACAACTATTGATTGCCATTCTTCTTATTCTTCGGCCATTTGTTCTTCTTGTGCCCCCTCAACATCATCGCCATCCGCTTCCTTTTCTGCATGATGTTCACATTCTTCTCCAACTTCTTCGCCGTCAGCTTCCTCTTCGCCATCTTCCACAGTTTCTTTTTCAGCATCCTCCTCGCCACCTTCTTCCACAAATCCTTTTTCCGCATCCTTTTCGCTGTCTTCTTCCATAGTTTCTTTTTCCCCGTCCTCTTCGCCATCTTCTTTCGCAGTTTCTTTTCCGGCATCCTCGTTACCATCTGTTATTTTGTTATCTTCTGTGACTTCTTTATTGGGCTTTTTATCTTTAGGATCGACATTTAAGAGAACATCAAATCGGGTTGTTTCTATTGGCTTACCCTGGGCCTGGTTGTAAAATCGCAAGCGCCGCAGGGAGATTCCTATAATAGCTTTCTCTTTATCAGTCAATTTGTCGAGGTCGCTTTTCTCATGTTTTAGTAGGACTTTTTGCGCTGAACGACGACCAGCCTTTATTCTTTGAGCCAAGGTTCTTGTAGATTCTGCAGGCTTTGTCTGAACTGCTAGTTTAGTCTTATTAGGGGCGTTTTGCTTATTTGCTGTTGCTTCTTTAGCTGCCCCCGGATGCTCTTTTTTTACTTGTTTTACAAGTTCGCCCTTTGTTCGTTGAAATTTCGCCGCAGCTGGCTGAGGATATTTCTTTGTAACCGACTGTTCATAAGCGTCAACAATAGCCTTATTGGAATCATAGAATCTCAACTCTTTACCTGTTAGTTGCGATTTATTAATGTTCTTGTACTGCAACACAATGCCCAAAGCAGATTTGTAACGTTGAAATTTTTGAAGATTATTGACTGGTGGGGTTTTAATAAATCTCCTGGCGGGACGATTATTCTGCTCATATTCATCTATAATGTTGATGTGGTGTTGGAAATTCAACAAGTCTCGAGGAGTGCTGGTACCATTTTTGATTTTAGCTTCAATCTTTTTGCGAATAACCAGGGATTTGGCATAACGTTCCTGCTGAAGGCTGACATCACTTGCCTTTGGTACCTGTGTAGAAATGTTTTGTTTATAGAATTGATTAAAAACGATGGAAACGATAATAGAAAAGCGATCGACTCGAATATCTTTAAAAAAATATAATAGTTAAGAGCAAAATTTTTAGGAAATATGTTGACATGTACATAGAGACCCGATGCAACCATCTACGATTATTTAGGTAGTCGAGTTATTGACAATCTAGTAAATACTTCCCAAGCTCACGTTCGAAATTGTCCCTAAACTGTAAGTTCCATTGAGTGAGTCTAAAAATGGAATATGTGTAAGCTCAGTAAATGTGAGAAGTTCTTCCACAGCTCTTTCATGAGATGTACGTCAATCTGTTCTTTTTTTATTTTAATCAATACATCTTCACTTTTTATATCTGTAACTTTGAGATAATCTTTTCTGATTAATGCCTGCTCAATTTTGTATGAGGATAGAGATGTTTGTTGTTTGTCTATCTTCGTTGTTAGGAAAAGCAGAAGCAATTAAGTAACTTGGTTGTGGCATAACTTCTCTACATATATCGACATACTGAATCGATTTAGTAAACACGATAGCAAATCTATTCATAATCTGTCAACGCTTATTAGTCATTTTTGAATTCAATGTAAATATCTTGTAAATAGACTCTTTCTAGCCTTCCGCTCCTGAAATACATTTTAAGTTATAAAATAGGGTTCGTCATGAAAGTCATGCCAATTTTGACAGAAAACTGAAAAAAGGAGTGACTAAGAATCGCTGGTATAGTATCTCAAACATGCTTACTACGCATTTTATTTGAAGCAGAAAAAGGTTCTTAAAAGCCACCAATTGGAAACTATTTTTGAATTACAGCATAGATGCATTTTTAAGAAATTAATAGTCATTGTCCTATGCAGAAATGAAAATGTTGGTTTCAGGAAAAACGTGGAAGCTCTTGTAAGATATAAAAAAACAGCTAATTTTTAATATTATTTTATTTATTTCTGGCTTGTAATTTAAAGCCTTCCGGCCAATTATAAGTAAATTACAATATGCAACAATTTATCTATTAGATTGAATCTGCTCAATATAAGTTAAAAACACATGTAATAAAAATTAAATATAAAATTAAAAAAATATAATATGACATTATGATCATTAAAGACAAAAAAAAGTATGAAAAAAAGACTAATTCAAAAGTTAGAAGTTAATCGGAATATAATCTTGAAATATAAGATAATCGGTATGTAATAAAGGCTGCTCAGAGTTTAATTGAAAACAAAATTTTACAGTAAAGTCTGAAAGTGTTGTAGAATGTGCCTTTTGTAAGAATTTAAATTTAATTTAATAATTTAAAACTTTTTAAATGGCATGGTAGTAAATTGTAAATTTGAGCTACTCTTACTACATTATTATTTTAGTGGAATGTGAAAAATTAAATGAATTAAAAAGAAATTGAGGACTACACAATCGAACAACTTTATAAAATAACAGCAAAGACTTAAAATCTATATAATTTTTAAAACTACAACCCAAAAAACGCTTAACATACGGTGTTATATGAACACGACGCCTCAGTGAATATAAATATCTCATAACTCTATTAAACGCCATCTGAACTTTCCTCATATTTTGTTTATTAGTGCCACTATATAACTCTAAACAATATAGAATACTAGGCATGATATAAGCATGAACCAATTACTCCTTAGTCGATCTGGGCAACACTAACTCAGTATTATAAAAACTTCGCAGTGAATAATTTAAACGTCGAACTACATTATCCACATGATAGTTAAAACTTAGTTTGTTGTCTAAAACTGCTCCCAAACAATGTACACTGTGGACCACTTCAATACGTGTGCCACGGTAAGATAAATTCAGGTTTAAATCACGATTAAAAAAAAGCATAGCTTTTGTTTTTGGAATGTTAATTGAGAGTTTATTTTCCGTCATCCATGAGCATATAAAATTTAACGCATAATTAATATTACTTTGCAAGACATCATCAAACTGATATTCTCCCTTAAAGAGCAATTGTACATCATCTGCAAATGAATAGGGAATACATGTATCGTCGAGGATACTAAACAGGTCATTCAAGTACAAAATAAAAAGTGTTGGGCCAAGTACCGAGCCTTGAGGAACACCCCTTTGGACAGGTAAAACAGAAGACAACGAATCATTGACAACAATATATTGACTCCTACCATATAGGTATGATGAAATCAATTGACAGGTATTAACGTCGAAATTATAATTGATGTATAACTTAGGCAACAAGACACCATAATCAACACGATCAAATGCCTTTTCTAAATCCAAGGATAATAACACGCAAACTTTTTGACCATATACTTCTTTCCTTATGGTATCTCTAAGACCAATAAATAGTCCAGTGGTATTTCTATAATTTCGAAATCCACATTGACAGTCGTTCAGCAACGACTCACTTTCAATGAATCACAATAACTGACACTTTAGTATGTGCATTAAATTTTTACCAATATGGAAACTAATGAAATTGGTCTCAAATTTTCGAAATCACTGGAATCATTTTTCTTCTTAATTGGGATTACCTTAGTTAACTTCCACTGAACTGGAAAAGAAAATTATCATTATGATCATTATGATCGTGTTGAATAAGTACAAAATATGGCATGAAATTAGTGGAAAAATTATTTTCAAAAATTTCAATGACAGACCATCCTCCCCTGGAGCATTAGACTTAACAGAAGAATACGCAGACCACAATTCATCGAAGGTAACACACTGAAAGGAGAATCCATCATTCACCGATTGTGGTATGGGATACGTAGTTACGTTCAGTTGGTTGCCAACAAAATGCGTATTAAGTTGCTCAACGTCAATATTGTCAAAATTACATTGATTGCAAGTATCACCTATCAAGCCATTCTCACTAATGCGATTCCAGTTTTACCAGTTTTTTTTTTTATCAGTTTTTTATTTTGCATTCCTAACTAGTGATTTCTAACTACTTTGTCGGATATTTCCATGAGGTGTTATAAACGTTTTTCATGCCGTTAAATGCAATTTCCCTAGAAGACAGGACTTAGATGCAATGTAAATGCATATTATTTAGAATGACGATTTATTTTTCCCGGGAAATTGTATGACCTGCGCAAATACAATATCATAGAAGTAGATCTAGCGTTCTGTATGCAGGTCAGTATTAGAAATTTATAACTGGCATCTTTGCGATCTTTTGATTTTTTTTTTCAAATATAGTAAATGAAAAGTAGCTAACTTTATCATTTCGTGTTTTCTCTGCAACATGACAATAAAGTTTTGACCGAAAGTAGCTTGAAAGTTGTTTTTCATAACATATGATCTCCCTTTGTTCCTTTATCTTACATGAATTACAAGATTACCATGCCAGAATAACCAAAAAGCTGATAAATTATCTATATTTCAAATTTTTATGGGAACTTTGCTCTGTCCACAATTGTTATAAGAAGACCGTTGATATACTTTGGGTTCAATATATTGATATGTATGTTTTTGAAATGTGGAAAGTTTGCCACAATGATATGTATGTGACATTATTTCCATACCATTCAAATTACCCGAAATCGGGTGGTTTGAAAACACCTCTATAAATATGCCTATTTATCCACTACTATTTATGCATTGCCATTTTCTAAACCATACATTCATAATATTTCTATTGTACAAAAAGTGTGTTAAAAGTATAGTTTTTAATTACCGTTTTCGTTCTGGAGCCATTTCTAGCTGGTCCGAAATCATTTCGATTTCTTCTAATAATGCGTCCGGATGTTGAGGGATTTTCGTCCCTATATCCTCTTCTCATCAGGCGACCCGAGTTGTTATCACCACCGATTGGGTAGGGCACATTGCCAGCATTTCGTCCCCTTACATTACCCCAATCTGAGATCATTTGCTGATCTGTTGGACCATTAAAATTACCCCAATTTGAGTTCGAGAACATTTGTTGGTCACCACCGTCAAAAAGGGTGTTGCTGCCCCAATTTCGGTTTCCGTTATTACCAAAAATACTATCGGAGTTCATAAAGTTCTGCTCTGGGCCAGAACAATTCGCGTTAAAATTATCAAAGCCAAGGTTATCGCCTCGTTGCATGTTTATGACATACGCCAAGGTTTTTTCCTTCGCCACTTGTCGATTATAGCCCTCTCGCAAGTAACGGTCAAACACTACGCGGCAGGCTTCATTGAAATCGAAACTGTTGTTGTCCATAGAAGATGGACCACAGTTATTATTATTACTATTGTCATTATAGTAATTGCCCCCTCGATTATTGTGAGTATAATCGAAAGAGGTTTGGCCTTGCATCGTTCCATTATTAAACATTTGGCTATTCGACTGGAGGCTGTTAGACCATGCAGGCATTGGCGACAGATTTCGCTGTCTCGGGCCATCTCTAACCTCATTGGGACCTGAGTCGTCCATAATCTTTAACTGTATGTTATAACCATTAAAGTTATAACCGTGCCTAGCCCGTACCAGATTAAATGCATTCCTGCGAAGGAATATGTTGTTTTATGTCTTGGCTATGAGTCCACACGTGGCCTCTGAAAATTTGCCTTACCTCTGGCTTTCGAACTCTACGCACGCCATCGCTGCGTTGCCTTGATTCTTCACATCCACATATAGAAGATGGCCATAGGGACTGCACAAGTCGTCAATATTTCTAATAGTTGTGTTGGGCGGCAAATTTCCAATCAAAACGCGACTCATATTTTCAGTAAACGTTTATTAAGCAAATATTTGGCAAATCTTCCCAACCAGACATAAAAACGAAGCGACCACCTTTTCTCTATACGATTGTTTTGGGGGAAAAAAAAGAGATGTAATGTAAAATCAAGCGATAACAAACTAAATATTTGGAATGAGACAAAGAGGGAGGGGAAAATAGAGAGCGGAAACATATTCCCTCAGCACAAATTTATCAAATGTCTTGAAGTATTGTTGCAAAGATAATCGAGTTACATTACTAAAATAACTTGGGAACACTGTGTTTCAACATGAGAATTGCCATTCAATAGTTAAATCTAAAATGTAGTTCAGATGAATTTTCTACCACCCATACTCATGCCGCACAGAAATTTCCGGCTGTTAAAATTTTTGACTTTTCGTTGAATGTTATTATGCTTCATAATACGTTTGTGTTTTTTCAATTAAAATAAGTAAATCTCCAAAATAAATTTTCCATGTATTGATAAATAAATGCAAAATAACGAAAATTGATGTGCAATGCACCAAAAGCCATTGTACCAAACGATAATCAGAACATTAAATCATTTCCGAAGCGATGAAAAATTCGCTTTTTAACTGTCTCAAAACTAGTATCTTATTTAAATTGATGTACTGTTTGTAAAATTTCACTGAAAACATTATGCAGCTGTTATGAACTAAAATGTTAACTATATCGTAGGTAATATATCTCAAACTGGCGCATAGTTGATGTGAATTATTTGGTATTAACTAATGAAACACGAAGTACGCAGTTTAACTACAAGCGAAATTGCGAAATATTATGCACCCAATGAAAATTAGTATAAAACAAACATTTAGGAATAACTAACAACCTATCCCTTCCTCTCTTGAATATGCACTGGTGTATTATACTAAATATATTTGAATTGTGAGAGAAAATACTGAATAATAATGTAAAAATTATATTTATTTAATTGTTTCAAATGAATGGAATATTATTTTCTTTTTCAGCCCTATTACAGCCTCATGCAAAGTGAATCATGGTGATATATCGATTTTATATATGTATGTACCTGAAAATAGAGTACTTTATTTTTTATATCAAAAGTCTCTTAAAAAATAGTTTTCCATATGACAATTTTCTTCTTACCAATTTGTTTTGGATGACAGTTTCGAATAAGGAAATTTCTGAACGACATTATGTGGAAAACTCAGTCGGCTGACAGGTTTCATATAGTGTTGGAGAAAACTTTCTACAAAGGTTGGTGTTCCCTTTTAAGACATTATTTAAGAAAAATGATGCTAGTAAAAACATTTCCATTAAAAGTTTTCTTCCGAGGCACTTATAGGAAGCGTGTTTTAAAAGAAATTTCTACAAGTAAAAACTTAGAAGACTAAAATATTTTTCTGTATGAAAAATATCTTGTAAGACACTATTATATATGAACATTTTTCAAAGGAACTCTTTGCCAAAATGTCTTCTTTATGTGGAAGATACTTTTCAAATAGATGATTGTCTTGGAAAGCACTTTCATATAGAAAAGTATACTGAAAGATCGAATTCGCATAGAAAAGTGTCATAAGAAACCTTTCTTATAGAAAAGTTTCATAGAAGGTACATTTTACGTAGAAAAGTCACTTTTCTTTTAGAATAGTATACAATAGAATATATAGAAGAAATTTCATATAAAAAAGTACCACTTTTTTACGTAGAAAGGAGTCATGGAAGACACTTTTGATGTGGAAAATGTTGCCGAAGACAACTTTTCAACAATATACAATATGAAAAGTTTGCTCTGAAACACCTATTCATGTGAAAAGTGACTTCTAAAAAAATATCCTCTTAGAATTTAATACTACTTAAACTGCTATCCTTACCGAAAACACATTTTCAGATTTGTCCGCATCTCTACCGGTTGTCCCCTTCAATGTTTAGAAAATTGTGCTATAAGAGCTTATATTTATAAAAATTTATTGTTATAAGCTCTTTGCCAGAACTCGTTTCCTAAAAGTTTCCTTGTTTTGAAATTATTTCATGTTTATTTCCATCAATAAAATGTCAATTTTTATAACTGAATACCAAGCGGATGGCTTTCAAAATTTGCAGAAAAGCATCGATACGATTTCCAACAACGCTTTCGATTCAATTTTGCAAATATCTGTTGCAATCTCTTTAAATGTTATTCTACTCTTAATACACTTCAACTTGCAGAATTAACTACAATTATAGTTTATTGGAGCTTGGACCTAGAAATTATAGAGTTAATATTGATTTTTGTTGATCCGGTCAATTTGTAAGAGAGTTGTTAAAAAGCCAAAGCAGCACGATAAACAGATTTTTTAATTTAAATTAATGTATACGGGAAGCTACAGAAGGAGTGTGGAAAAAAAGAGTTATTTTCTTTCTCACGCCTAACTTTACCCAATGCTTGATGTGCTAAATTTTGTTAAATTTAATGGAATTGAAAGAGAGATATGAATCTAATGATATATTAGAGATAAGTCGGTCGTTTGTACTGAAAGTATAATATAGAGTGTATTCAATGATTGAATTCCTTTACATTTCATCATGAAGGAAAGACAGAATTTACGGAAATCTTTCAATTTTGGAAAAACTGTAAAATATGGATCAATTTATTCCATTTTGTTTGAAAGAAAATCGGAAATTGCAAATTCTAATCTATCTACAGTCACACTAGTATTATATTTTCGTGTTTCGCTTTCTCATTCCACATTTCTTCCTACTGCAAATAGAAAAATTAACTCTAGTTTATTTATCCCTTGGCAAGCCATAAAAGATTAATGTCAGTATGTTTGCAAAGTCGCTAGAATCTGTACTCATTATACACAATCCTGCGAAATATTTTCAAGACGTATAGGTTTTCCTTGTAATTGCACCTCAGAGTAAACAGGGAAGAAATAAAGAATGTTAATTCATATATGAGATAATTATGATATACAAACAAAGTGAAGCTCGTTTCTCACTCTGTGGTTACGGTAACAAGTCAAAATTGTTGCATATGAGACTCGGAGAATCTAAAAGTGACTGTGTGGTGAGCATTATAATCTGGAGGTGTCATTGTGCCCTATTTTTTCGAAAATGACGCTAGAGTATCTACTACCGCAACCAATCCAGAGGCGGTCATTTAAATGACATTATATTTCGTACCAAGCATTACAATGAAATATAAGAACTCGAAAATTCGATTCCAAAAAAGTGCGTCTACAAGTATTACGATTCTTATAACCATCTCTTCAGTAGGCTTTGTTTAAAATAACATTTCAGTGATCCACATCTAATTGTCTAAAATCGTAACGGTAACGGTAATGGTTCTTTCAGACGGTGAAACGGTATACGAAAATTTCTGAACTTATTGGAGATTTTGTGTCTGATTCAGAAATTGACGTCTAATCGAAATCTTAATTTCTTCCTATGTGAATTAGCTGCACATGGTGTAAGTTAGTTTATGTCGTCAAGCGTTTTACCTTTAGCTATGCGTTCATGCAATATATCGCCATCAACACAAGCTTCTTTTAATCTCGATTGATTGAGCCAATTGAAACTATACAGAACGTCATTACAGATATGCTCGTCAGTAGAGGAATAGTTCAAAGAAATCTATGAATAATTTAGCTTCTGAAGTCCCTTTTTCCCCTATAAGAACACAAGGACAAATGTTAAAAAAAATCATCGTTGAGGAATCCTAGCTACTCTAGTTCTCATATTATTTACATAGTTATATTCTCAATATTCCCTTACATGGTACATTCTTTATAAGATTTCCTTCTCAAAATAGAATCCTGACTACGTCCCTGTGTTCTCGTACGCTCGTACACATGGTGATGTACGCAATAACTGTCAGTTTTCCAATACCAAATAAAGTCTACTGTAATTTTTAATATGTCAACCTCTCTGAATAACATGAAACAGAAATTGATACATTATTTTTGTACAATAATTTTGGTTACAAATCGTTGCAATTATACACTGATAATCTTCACTATTTGTTGTGGTATTAAAAATTTAGTTAGTATGTTGGAAAAATCTGTTAGACTTAGCATTTAGTTTTAGAGATACAGACTTTTATACGAACTGTCTAATATCCGTGATGTTATTTATTATACTTTTGCAAAATGGAAATCAATTTTATTCTAAAGCAATGGTTCCATTCGTGATAAGTCAAAGTTTAGAATCAATGTTTAAACGTATTGTATTTCTAAAAATAATATGTATATTAAAAAAGTCCCAAGTATTATCTTCGCGGGATTACTATTAAATAAGTTATTGAAACTGGCTTTAATTGCGTTAGGTTAGCTTCCGCTTCAAGTTGCCTCTTAGAATTAGCTGTCGCAGAAAGGTGTTCGATATGAAACTCGGAAAAAGCTTTGAATAATGTTTTCTATATGTAATGCAGTTTGTTAAAAGATAATATTTCTTCATTTTGAAAATACTAAATTTTTTACTATTTTCATGTAATTTGCTACACTACAGAATGAAAAAAACAAAATATATTCCTAATCATGTTCAAAAAAATTTCTACCACTAAAAGTATTTCTCAGCAGGTATTTTCGTATCATCTTAGAGCATTGACTCTATTCACAGTAAGTAAAAAGTTTGGAATGATAATCCCGATAACTATTTAGCGTGTTACTGAAATTACTTCACTTTAGTTGCTGCAGCATGATTCCCGTTTGAAGTTGTCTCTTAGAATTTGGTCTTTATTAAAGATCTCGGACACAGTCGCCCAGTGCAACGTGTTTTGTCTATTTGCGATGAACGTGTTAGTAGCAATAATATGGTACAAATTACTGGATGTCTATTCAATAGTTTCTAAAATTCTTAAGGATAAGATTTGATGCCGGCAAGCCATTCTAGATTGGCAACACATTCGTTCCCTCAGGTAGATCGTCTACATGTCATTTTGCCACATCCGGTTGGGATGTTAAGCACATTGTTCTATACTGACTGCAAACCTATCTTACAAGCAAAACGCACTTAACTCGAACTTAACCATTTAATAACTTTCGAAATATACGAAACTTTGAAACCAGGTTTGGATGGTAACATGTGTCTTGTAGACTTTAACTTCAATAACGGAAAACGTTTTCTTTCTTATATCAATATTTCGAGATATTACGTAATTTTTAAAAACTCAGTATTTTAAAAATTGCTATAACTTCTGAACTACATCGGATTTTGGAATATAGATTGGATATAAACACATGTCAAAGTAAGTATAATAACAACAACAAATAAAGTCGTAAACACAAATATATAACTGAGGGAGGAAATCTACAATGTGGCTGCGTAGTTGATAATAGAGCGATCAAAAGCTTTATATCAAAATCTAAGATTAAAATAGTTAGTGTTACCCGCCATTGGGTTGAACGAGTAGATAGGATTTAGCGCTTACAATTTTCTGTCCATACTATATCTAACCGATGTAGAGGTCAATTTACGAAACAATCTGCTGTTATGTCATGACGATGTAGAAATATAAATCTTACATGTTCATGTTCTGTTGATTAGATAGGATTTAGCGCTTACAATTTTCTGTCCATACTATAGCTAACCGATGTAGAGGTCGAAACAATCTGTTGTTATGTGTGACATTGTAGAAATATAAATCTTACCACATGTTCATGTGCTATTGATTAAAACATTTTTTGCATTTTTTTTAACATTTTAATCTGTTTGGGATTTATCTTTATTCTGTGTATGTACATATAAAATTTATATGAAAGGATATATACGACACGATAGTAGGCGTATCTAATTATTTATGTGAACTTTTTCTTCTCACAATAATTGTTTTATCTAATCTAAAACAAAAAGTTATCTTCATGGAATCTTGAAGATCTCGACAATGTACAATTGATACCAAGTTTACACCTCTTCCACTAATTTTATATCTTATATATGCCCGTTTTTCATGTTTAAGATAAAACTTTGATCGGTACTCTTGTTACTAGTCGTCCATTTATTCGTCTTGAATCTGCTCCTCTTCGTCTCCATTCGCTTGTTCTTCTTCTGAATCGCATTCATGTCCTTCCCCATTTGCTTCTTCTTCACAATCTTCTCCCCCGTTTTCGTTCGCCGCTTCCTTATTGCCATCCTCTACTTTGTTATCTTCTGTACCTTCCGTACTGGGATTTTCATCCTTAGGATCATCATTTAAGAGGACATCAAATCGAGTGTTTTCTATTGGTTTACCCTCTGATTGGTTGTAAGACCGCAAGCGTCTCAATGAGATTCGTATAATAGCCTTCTCTTTATCAGTCAGTTTGTCGAGATCACTCTTTTCGTGTTTTAGTAGCACCTTTCTGGCTGATTGACACCCAGCCTTTAATTTTTTGGCCAAGATTTCAGCTTCTGTTATCGCAGGTTCCGTTGGCTTTGCCGGAACTTCTGTTTTGGATTTAAGACCATTTTGCTTATTTACTTTGGACGTCTGTGGTCGTGCTACTGCTGCATTGTGTGGAACCAGTTTTTTAGATTTATTCTCTTTTTTATGAAGTGACTTCTTCAGTGCAATTAGGTCACTTACGACAGAACTCGAATGTAGAGCAATAAATCTTGCCTCCTCCTTGTCTATACCGACATCCATTAATAAACGCTTCTTTTTCCTGGCGGGCACGGACAGTACAAATTTAAACGGATAGTCTTTTTTTGCTCTCTTTATAAGTTCGTTCTTTGTGCGTTCAAATTTCGCAACAGCTGTCTGAATGCCCTTATTTTTAATCGGCCGTTCGTACTCGTCAACAATAGCCTTGTTGGAATTGTACAGCCTCAACTCATTGTCTGTTAGTTGCGATTTATTAGACTTTTTGTACTTTAGCACAATGCCCAGGGCAGATTTGTAGCGCTGAAACTTTTGAAGGTCATTGACTGTTGGGGTTTTGTTCTGCTCATATTCGTCTATAATATTGGTATGGTATTGGAAATTCTGCAAGTCGCGAGGAGTGCTGGTACCACTTTTGATTTTGGTTTCAATTTTCTTGCGAGCAATCAGGGATTGGGCATAACGTTGCTGGCGAAAACTAACATGAATTTCGTTTGGTACCTGTCGGAAAATGTTTTATTTATATAACTGATTAAAAGTAAAGAAAATTGTAGTAGGAAAACGATCTGTATATATATGGTTGAAAAATGTAACAGTTAATAGCAAAACTTTTAAGATATTTCTCAAAAATCAGAAGTTATTGCTGTCTGTTTAAAAGTGATGCATCAAGAAAAAATCTCCGAGAAGACTGGATAGTCTACAGTTAAGACGTATACGGAATTTGCTTAATTGGAAAAACTACTGTCGATAAAATGGATGATTTATCAAACGTACGCGTATGTTTACCATCTCAAATTTTTAATATCGATTATATTGGATACTTTAACAAAGTGTCGGATAGTTTAAGCTCTGATTGTTATGTTGTCGCTGCCATTTGTATCATGAAGAATGTTAACACAAGAAGAACGATTTTTAGTCAATTTTAGATAAAATCTTGATCAAGACTACAAATCTTAACCCCCATTTTGCTTTTATTTCAATTTCTTCTCAAACCACAGTGATCTTGAAAAATTGGAATCCAAAATTTTCTGTCCGATTTTCTGTAACATTTTATTTACGATGGAGATTTCAACGTCTGTCCTGCGAGACATGGTGATTCTACAAATTTTCCTTTCACAAGAAACCCTCTGCCACTCACCAATTTTCTCATTTCGAGACAGACAGTATAGGCCGCATTTCTACTAATTCTCCTCGGGTTCTGAGATGAGATGGTAAATCTAACTTTTTGAGGTAGGCTCTGTAACTGCTAAGTCCTGCAGATTTCTGGCCGAGAGGCAACAATTTGGTGACTGCAGGCTACTGCGGATCTTATTCTAATGTTTAGCGCAACTTTATTGGAATTGAATGAGCAGGCGAACGGCCGAGAGACCTTTTGCTTTTACGATAATGTTAAGGACAATAGTCCCAGGCATCCGCCTTCTTTCCATTCAAAGACGAAATTCTCTTTGTGTAAGCAGTACTGTAGCAGTTACTTATCGAATGCTTAAAGCCTTTTTGGAATTTGCCAAACAAACTCTTTCTATTTTTATGTAGTTCCCATCATAATTCCGAGATAGCCGGACAGCTCAGAAAAATTTTCAAAGTTCTAATTCGGAATGGAAATGGTTCATTGTTATCGTTCATCTTATTTTATTTCAACCTCCTTTACCAATATTAAATCACAACATATGTACATAAAATAAATACTGCCCCACAGAATATTAAAAATTATAGGAAAGAACCAAAAAAAAAAAAAAAATATAGAACTTGAATATATCATATAGGTATACGCAATTAATAATTAACATAAATGCAATGCAGAATATTAAAAAAAATGAATTGATGAAAGCGGATCAGTAAATATTACAAAAAATTGTATAACTAAAGCTGTTCATTGAACTTATTTTACAATCTTACAATTAGTTTGTTGTTCAGCATTAAACAAATGGCAATATGCAGAAACCAAATAAAATACATAGTGCTGCCAATTAAAATTTAAAAATTTGGCAAGATTTCAAAGCAGAGTTAGATAAAACACAAATCTATGATTTCGATTAAACTTTTATTTCATTATAATGCTTGGAACTTGCAATTATGTACAAGATACAATGCCATTTACATAGTCCTGCCATATGTTCTGTTACACAATTTCCAGCGCTTATCGTTCAAAACTTCTTGCGGGAATAGAACCGTTAACTTTTTTTTCAGAACACATGCACTGATTAGTGAAGAATACTAGTCAGTTTGGTTTCAGTTTGCAATCTATTAACATGGAGTGGGGCGTTAAAGAGAATCGAGTCGGCGTAATAGCGTTGCATAAGTGCGGAAAGAGTGCTGGCCAAATTTTCGAGTTGCTAAAACCACTCGGAATATCAAGAATGTTCGTTTATCGTGCTATTGCTCGCTTCGGCGAATTGTCTGGAGTAGAAGACAGGCCAAAAAGTGGTCGTCCGCGCGTTGTCCGTACGAGTGCGGTAGTAAACGCAATGCGTGAAAGAATTCGGAGAAATCCCCTTAGAAAGCAGAAAATCATGTCCAAGGAATTGGATATATCAACCAGATCCATTTCTAGGCTGATTCGGGATGATCTGCATATGAAAGCCTATCGTCGGTCCACGGGGCATCTTCTAACTCCTCAGCTAAAAAAAATTAGGCTGGAAAGATGCAAGCGACTTTTGCAGTGGCACGCGGACAATGGCCATGAAAACATTCTGTTTACGGCTGAGAAAATTTTTACCGTGGAAGAAGTTTTCAACAAATAAAATGACAAGATTTATGCCACTTCATCTAAGGAAGCGAAAAAAGTTCTTCCAAGGGTTCAACGTGGCCATCATCCCTCTTCCGTAATGGTTTGGTGGGGGTCTTCCACCATGGTGTCACATCCCTCCATTTCTGCGAATGGGCGTAAAAACTGGTGCAAAGGTTTACCAAAAAGATGTGTTAGAGGGTGTTGTGAAGGGTTGGACCAATACCCTTTTCAATGGACGTAGATGGATCTTCCAACAGGACTCTGCTCTTGCGCACAAAGCTAAAACCACGCAGGAGTGGCTCAGAGTCAATATTCCTGGCTTTATAGCAGCAGAAGATTGGCCATCAGGGAGTCCAGATCTCAATCCACTGGATTATGCTTTTTGGTCAGAATTGGAGAATATGGCTTACAAGACTCCCCACAGAAATTTGGAAGCCTTAAAACAGCATTAACCAGAGCAGTGTCCTCGATCTCCATGGAAATCGTACGTGCGGCTGTAGCCCAATGAAAGCTTGTGTTAAAGCAAAAGGCGGCCATTTGAGTGAATACAATTTTTTTCAATAACCAATATTGTCTTCTAATAAATGAAATAATTTTGAATACAATATGAATATTGGTCTTTTTTTATCGCGCTTTATATTTGTAACAGAACATATGGCAGGACTAGGTAAATGACCGCCTCTGGATTTTGGGCTGTACCTCGGCGATAACTTGAAAGTTGGTTTTCAAATGTTTGGGGATTATCCACGTAAACATGGTCTTTGACGTAGCTCGTAAATATAAACAGAAGTAATAGAAAACAACTACTCTCACATTATATCACGACTTAAGATGGTAAAATTCGGGAATAAAAATTTATTATTTTAAGGATTGAATGACAACATTTAAGGCCCGCGGTCATTGGATGAAAAATATTTCATAAAAATAAAGCAAAAATTGGTGTGAACGTTCCATAAAATTAGCTACAAATGTGTTGCATGTACGTGCCTCTTCAGAGAGACGATATAACCAACAGCCCTGTTTAAAGATAGTTGAATATGCCTCAAATGTATGTCTGTTTAGTACATAATATTTGGCATAACTAGTACATGAGTAAGTGGATTTTTTAACAAGTACTGGAAGCGGTAAATAAATGTAAAGTTAACGCTTGAATAATATTGATAGCATGTTTCTAAAAGTGCAGCTTGTCATCTAGATATGTTATTATCCGAGAGCTCATAACATCAAGCATACAACCATTTTTCCTAAAGAACATCTATAAACCGGCAATCAATTTTAATAATGACTGAATATCGTCGGCTAGGTCAACAATTTAAATGAAGTATCAGAGATATCAAGGATCGTTAATGTGAGTTATGTCAAAAATTGCCTTAAGGTCTTCACTCCACCCTTTACGCTGGTCACGTCATTACATGTCATGGCGAATTTGCTGACTCCTTCCTCAAAGGTACTGCAATAAAATCTTGCGATGAGGCAAGGAAAAAGAAAATTACAACTTATGTTACTATACTTCAAGCCACCCAAAACCACCATACGGCAAACAAAATGCTCCAATTCCACAAAACAAACATTCAGATACACAACAATAGCCATTCCTAAACACAACTTTGTATATAATTTCAATTACATTTATTGTAATATGAAGACAGTTCGAAATAAAGAGTACAACATGATTTCGTGATGCTAAGTAGGAGTATCGTCATTCTTCTACATGATGCCATCATAGGATAATGTGCTATCGATACGCTTCAGTCAACGGAGTAAAATTGCTTAACTGTCTCGACTTGCCTCTAAACATTTACAATGGCTTCCTCAGTAAAGAAAGTGGCAATGCATTGTCCTCAGCTTATGCTGAGCATTGTTTTATTTATCATTATTTTATTTTATCAATTTTGACTTCGACTACAGTTTTTGTAGTTAATTTTTAACTTAAGCTCCTCAATCGAAGGAAAAATCATTCCTTCTTTTAGCTTTTCATACAGAAAATACGTTTTTTTCCTTGACATATGACTATTTTTCTAGAAAGAAAAGCTTAAAGTTCTTGGAAAAACCAATACTAGTATTGCCGTGAGAACAATTTATTTTTTCTCACAAGAATTACACGATTTAATTGCCGGAAGAAACACACAACGATCTATATTGCACATTTTTGTGACAACTTCGATCTATCCACGCCTGTTGTGAAAACGACAACCATTGATACGTCTGTGACATAACTATTTCCATATCTTTCAAATTACCAGGGCTTCGGTGCTTTGAAAGCTCTTTCATAAACATGCCGGCTAATACAGTACTATTTATGTATTACCATTTTCCAAACCATACGTTTATAAAATTTCTACCATATAAAGTTTGTCAAAAGTATCTTGGTTTAATTACCGTTTTGCTCCTGGCACCACTTCTAGCTGGCCTGAAATCTTTACGATTTCCTCCAATGTTACGTCCGGATGTTGAGGGGTTTTCATCCCTATATCCTCCTCTCATCGGGCGACCTGAGTTGTTGCCACTACCCATCGGATTGGACATGCCGTCAGCATTTCGTTCCCTTGCACCATCCCAACCTGAGGCCATTAGCTGATCTCTTGGACCATTAAAATAGCCCCAATTTGAGTTTGAGAACATTTGTTGGTCTCTGCCGTCAAAAAAGTTGTTGCCGCCCCAATTTTGGTTTCCGTTGTTACCAAAATTACTGTCCGAGTTCATAAAATTGGAATTCACAGAATCCTGTTCGCGGCCAGAATAATTTGCGTTGAAACTATCAAAGCCTAGGTTGTCGCCCCGTTGCATCTTTATGACATTCTCCAAGGTTTTTTCCTTTGCCACTTGCCGATTATAACCCTCTCGTAAGAAACGATCAAACACAACGCGACAGGGTTCATTGAAATCGAGACTGTTGTTGTCCATAAAAGATGGACCACAGTTATTATTATTACTATTGTCATTATAGTAATTGCCTCCTCGATTATTGTTAGCATAATCGAAAGAGGTTTGGTCTTGCATCATTCCGTTGTTAAACATTTGGCTATGCGACTGGCGGCTGTTAGACCATGCAGGCATTGGCGACAGATTTCGCTGTCTCGGGCCATCTCTAACCTCATTGGGACCTGAGTCGTCCATAATCTTTAACTGTATGTTATAACCATTAAAGTTATAACCGCGTCTAGCCCGTACCAGATTAAAAGCATTTCTGCGAAGGAATATGTTGTTTTATGTCTTGGCTATGAGTCCACATGTGGCGATTTTATACCTCTGAAAATCTGTCTTACCTCTGACTTTCGAACTCTACGCACGCCATTGCTGCGTTGCCTTGATTCTTCACATCCACATACAGGAGACGGCCAAAGGGACTGCAAAAGTCGTCAACATTTCTAATAGTTGTACCAGGCGGTAAGTTTCCAATCAAAACGCGACCCATTTTTCCAACAAAATTTTATTAAACAAATATCCGGCGGAGTTAGCAAATGGACTCAATCAAGCAAACACAAACGAATCGACCACCTTTTCTCTATATGATTGTTTTTGAAAATTAGGGATGTAAAGTAAAATCTTCATGAAAATAAAGCAAACATAACCAACAGAGAACTAAGCTGAGACCAAATTGTTTGTGACGGCGATGAGAATGGCTGCTGCGATTTCAACCAGTGCTGGCTAATATTCGCCGCCAATCTAATCATTTAAGAATAGACCGCAATGAATTTTAGTGAGTACTTATTATTGGTTTTATATCAAATATAAACCAACGAAAAATAGCTTTGAGCTCTTTGCTCATTATCTGTATGAGTTTCAACCAAACAGACATTTTAAACCGAAAATGAACGTGAAAAATGGTGAAACGTCTAAATGGTATCTTTTGTAATTCTTTCGTACTCAAATAAAATTTATGGCAAAAAAAAAACACATCAATGTTGAGATGCAAATGTCATTGGATTTATCTATTCCGCGAGGAAAAGTGCTTCATGTTTGAAAAATATTTTGAGAATAAAAATTGATTTATAAACTTTTAATAAATAACTCCGAAAAGAAAACTTTGAATACAAATGATCGTTTATACTTCCAGGATTCTGTTTTCGAATCAATTTGAAATCGATCGTTTTTCAAAACATGAGTTTCCTTAAAGAAATTTGTTATATTTATTAACTGCACAAACATTGATCTAAAATTGTTGTCAAAATGCATAGATAACACTTCATGATTTCAAATCGATTCGAGTTTTAAAATATTTTTTATTTATTTATTTTATTTTCGATCTTAATACTCTTTTGTTGTGAAATTTGCAGAATTCAATTAACAGTATGAATTCTAAACTGAAATAAATGGCAGACTTGAAGAAATTATGACTTATCTTAGTGTTGAAAAATAAATGTTTCAATTGTTATAAACTTATTTCATTTTTTCTTTAATTTTATGGGTCATTGCATTACAATTTTCTTTCGTTATTAAAAATTTACAGGTTTAAAATTTTAGTTCCCAATATTAAGTGGATCTTGCAATGTTTGGAGCGTAGTTGGTATGACCAACGACAATGCAAACGTACAGACAAATTATTTTTCTCCGGAGTGAAACTCCCTTGCTTCTAAAATTCACCCGAGAGCGTAATTTTGTTTGTTATGGAGAGAGCGGGATCATCTTACTATGTTGGCTCACTGATTATACCTACTTTGGCTCAAGAGCAAAATGAATTATCTTTGGTATCACTATCACGTAGTCTCCTTTTTTTCTGCCTTAATTGTTTTATTAGATCGCTCACGTAGTGAGCCTAACAATAAGTAGTTGAATCTTAGATCTAATTGTCGACGAGTATGTATTTTTGCCGCTTTGTTTTTTTTTTAGCTGTATGCTTTTTTGTTTATACGTTCCTCTGAAATCGGCAGGGATCAGCAGCTTCTGAATTAGCAGCCATACTGGTGAAGTTTAGCGCAATGTTCGTACAAACGATCTCACAGTTTTATTAACCCGGGGGGTTTGAGTTATGCACGTCACTCATCATAGATTTAAACTGTCAAAATTTTTCCTCCAATTAATTAAGGAATCTGTTAAACCCTAGTCCATGCTTCATCTTGTATTTGCTCTTTGTCTTTGGCTGCGAATTTCTTACGGAGTTGGCCTTTTCTTTTGAACCGAATCATTCAATGTGTCAAACTTGTTTTTGATCTCTTACTTGCGCAGTATGAGGACAAAGTAATGTTTCGAATAATAATATACGAATGTTATGTCCGATTTTTTTTAATACTATACCTTCAATTTGCTACTTTACAAAATTCAATAATAAGGTATAATCAGAATCATTTCTAAAAAAAGTTGCAACCAATAAAAATATTGTCAGTAGGTATTTTTGGGCCACTTTTGCAGCACCCATTGCTTCATGTCTTTAATTGATATCTACCAACTCATACAACCGATCTATACCGAGTCTTGATTACATCCCCACAATGCTGCACAGTCTCCGTCTGAACAATTTACTAGCTTTTTACTTTTACAGTCGGAATTCTATCATACCCCTTACATAAAAATGCTACAAACTTTTTGAAATTAAATTGTATTCGCTTTTAATTAAAAAAAGTTTTCCGCGTCCAGTTAAGATGCTATTTCAGAGATATTTTGGTTTCCTAAATTGTCTTGTTGTTTACGATCAATTTGCGACTTAAATTTTAACGAAAGAAATAGACAGGTTTGATGTTCGATATTTCATGAAATCACATTAGAAGTAAAAAAAAAATATTGATAATACTCAAAAAAAGATATTTTGCGATTTCTTAATTGTTTGATTACCGTTTATTAAATTCCATCATTTAACAAAACATTAGTTTCCATTATATGCTCTCCGTATGAGGAACTCCAAATTGATCTGAAGCTAGTGGACAGAAATAAACCTTAAAAAAGGTTGCCATTCAACTTTTCGTTAGGCATTATTTAACAACTAATTGACTAACATATTGTTTTGTGGAAAGATATAATTGTTCTTCAAGATCGCAAGAACTGTATAGAAAATTATTGCAACTATTGGATATTGAAATTGACGTCGTCGAAGATTAATTTTACAGCGAGTTTATCTATATCGTCGACGGTGTTGCGCAATTTCTTTTTCAAATAAAGGCTCTTTTTGGCAGTTCAAAGTTTGAAATGAACGACTTATGGACGAATCGCCTATTTTCCATTGTTTCCATAGCGATTGTTTAATATTCATTAATCCAACAATATAAATTAAGTTTGCGTGATACTTAAAAAAACATGTACTCGGTGCACTGATTTATAAAAATTCCGACACAATCAATCGTTTTGTGTTACTTTCTTTTTGTTATAATTGGGCTAAACTGTATCTTTCTTGACCAGGACTATCCCCTCCCATCGAGGTTCAAGTTTTAACACATGTTCGTGTTCAATGAATTAAACATTTATTTTTCATTTTTATGCCTATAGCTTTATTTACGACTCATTCTTACATGTAAAATGTATGCGAAACAAATACCACATATAAGTATTTCGTTACTTGTTTAGTTCTTCTTACAATAACTGTTTCGTCCAATCGACAACATAGAATTAATACCAATTTTACAAAGCCTCCGCTAATCTTATATATGTCGTTTTTCCATGTTTTAAGATTCAAGAAAACTCTTGATTGACACTCTATTCTTCGGTACGTTGTTCATCTTGGGCCCCTTCTTCTTCATCCCAATCCTCTTCTTCTTCTGGATTATGTTCTTCTAAGCATTCTTCGACGTTAGCTTCTTCTCCACCATCTTCTTCAGCATCTGCTTCACCATTTGCTTCAGCATCTGCTTCACCATCTTCTTCTCCGTTTTCGTTTGCCTCTTTTTCGCGGTCGTCTTCTTCTTTATTGTCTTCTGTATTAGGGGTTTTATCTTTAGGATCATCTTTTAAGAGGACATCAAATCGAGTGGTTTCTATTGGTTTACCCTCCGCTTGATTGTAAGATCGCAAACGTCGCAGAGAGATTCTTATAATTGCCTTTTCCTTATCAGTCAACTTGTCAAGGTCGCTCTTTTCATGTTTTAGAAGGACCTTTCTGGCTGATCGACAACCAGCCTTTAACTTTTTGGCTAAAATTTCAGCTGCTGTTTTCTCAGGTTCTGATGCCTTCGTCGGAGCTACCGGTTTGGGTTTATTAGTAGCATTTTGCTTATTTATTTTTGCTGTTTGCGATCGTGCTCCTGCTGCATTGTATAGAACCAATTGCTTAGATTTATTCTCTTTCTTAGGAAGCGCCTTCTTTAGCTCAATTAGGTCATTTACGACAGAACTCGAATGTAGAGCAATAAATCTGGCCTCCTCCTTGTCTATACCGGCCTCCACTAACAAAAACTTCTTTTTCCTGGCGGCCCCGGACAGTACAAATTTAAACGGATAGTCTTTTTTTGCTCTCTTTATAAGTTCGTTTTTTGCGCGTTCAAATTTCGCAACAGCTGTCTGAATGCCCTTATTTTTAATCGGCTGTTCGTACTCGTCAACAATAGCCTTGTTGGAATTATACAACCTCAACTCCTCATCTGTTAGTTGCGATTTATTAGACTTTTTGTACTTCAGCACAATGCCCAGGGCAGATTTGTAACGTTGAAATTTTTGATGTTCATCGGCTGGCACGGGTTTCACAAATTTCCTGGCCGGACGATAGTTCTGCTCATAGTCGTCTATTATTTTGGTGTGAAATTGGAAATTCTTCAAATCACGAGGAGTGCTGGTACCACTTTTGATTTTAGCTTCAATCTTGTTGCGAATAATCAGGGATTTGGCATAAAGTTCCTGTCGAAAACTGACATCAGCTACGTTTGGTGCCTGTGTGGAAATGTTTTATATTTAGATAAATGAATAAAAGTGAAGGAAAATATAACAGGAAAACTGTCGATACGGATATGGTGGAAAAAAAGTAACGCTCAAAAATTGATCGTGTACATACCAAATTAGGACATTGGCGTTGGGTGGAATAAACTATGGTTTTCTCCTTTTTGGAGACACTCCTATATCTGTGGTTGAACTAATCGAAACGGGTTATTATTATACTGTAAGCGCCGTTTGCCGAACTTTCCTTCTCTGGACCTGGACTGCCGTCTCTTGAAGCAAATCATCAAAAATAAAAATATACTCCTGCCTACAATGTTATCATACAGCATCTAACACAAAAAAATTAAAACAGCTAACAGTCGCACCTCCAAAACTCGAATTTATTCCAATTTAAATTCTTAAAAATGTGCTTTGTTTCATAAATTGAATTTTTATTTTTTTACTATTTTCCAATATATTGAACATATCCAATGCGCGTTTTAAAGATGTACATTTTACGAGGGCGGTGCCAAAGCTAGCCGGCCTGACGTATAGATGGTCCCAGTAGTTTGAAAAAAAAAAAATTATTTTGGTGAAAAGTGGCTACCTTATAAAACATGTTTTAAGTTTCAAGGCGCAACGTTGTTTAGTATTTTTATTTAAACAATCAAAAGTAGACGATCACGTTGAATTTTGAAACATGGAAAACATTTGTCACCGTTATGTAATTCGAGCTGGATTCTACACTGAGGGAGTCTGCTCCTTCGTCGTTTACGACTGGTACGAGCTGCTAAGACAAACACAGTAGTGGTCGACCAATTGAAGTGTGCACGCCAGACACGGTTAAGAAAATTCACAAAATGGTATTAGGTGATCGTCGGCTGAAGGTGCGTGAATCAGCTGAAATGATAGACGTTTCAAAAAGTGCTATACATCGTATATTGACCGAGGATTCGAAGATGGGAATGCCGTGTGCAAGATGGGTGCCGCGCTTGCTTTCAATAGAGCGAAAACAGTGTAGTGAAGATGTTTTAGTAGAGTGTTTGGCGATGTTTCACAGCAATTTTACGTCAATTTATAACCATGGATGAGATATGGGCCCACCACTTCACACCTGAGACAAAGGAACAGTCAAAACAAAGCAGTGGACTGGAATTGGAGAATTGTGTTCGAAGAAGGCGAAGAAAGGACCTTGACACAGGCAAGGTCAGAAACGAAAAACCATCAACGGCGAATATTATGCTTACTTATTGCAGAGTTTAGATGATGAAGTTATGGAAAAAGGCTGCATTTGGCGAAAAAGAAATTGTTGTTTCATCAGGACAAGGATCCACTTCACACATCCACTATTGTGATGACCGAAATTAAATTTAAAGTTCGAATTGTTTCATCACGCATTTTATTCGCCAGATTTAGCTCCCTCGGACTATTTTCTATTTCCAAACTTGAAAAAATGCCTCGGTGGTAAAAGATTTGCCAATAATGAAGAGGTCTGCGGTTGATGTCTATTTGAAAGAGTTTGACATTTCTTACTATAAACAGGGTATACAATATATTGAATATCGCTGGATAAAGCGTATCGAGCAAAAAGGAGATTATGTTGAAAAACAATGAAAACAAAGGTTGGCTAGTTTTGGGACCGCCCCGTAGCTTCAAATATTTCGAGCTTTTTTTTCTAATATTTTATAATCCAAATTGTTTTTCTAATTCTATAAATGGAAAATATGATCTCTCCAGTTTGCGCCCAATATCACATCCCTCGCCTTTGTAAGCGATTATTTTACCTATTTCGTGTTCTGTCAAAAATTTTCTCGCGCCATGTCGTTTTTATTACTGAACTTTACCACTTATTTACAAAAATAAAAATGATCTTATCGCTTGCACCTTTGAAAACTCACTAATTGAACTTGGCATTATAATTGTGCACGCTAAAAACAGAATTATCTGGATAGAATATTATAACAAGAAAAATGTACCGTTACACAAATAAAACAAATTTATAAGTGGCCTTATGAATACAAACAAAGCTTACTTACCAATAGTAACAGTTATTGGCATCTACAACGCAACAATTAGATGTACCAACAACGCAATGCCACAATATCCTGTTTATTTAGACAAAAACAAAACCAAAATATCCTCCCACCTATGTATTGATGCCAAATGTATTATTGATGCCCATATGTATTAAAAGAAACTGTCTAACTGCGGAATTCTTCGCCATAGTTAAGCACTTTCTGAAAGCACGTGTCCCGTCTATTATTTACAAAATTAAATTAGTTAGAGAATTCTTAACAATAAGGATTTGGATATTGCACAAGATTGCACGTCATAACTAATTTAGTCCGTTATTCTCTCTTGGAAAAAAGGCCAATGCTGTAGTGCAAAAGTCACTTTTTGAGCCCAGATAATAGTATAGTTACAGCAGCAGATCTTTGCGGGCCAGAACCTTTCAATCTAAAGAATGAACTTATCCAGCAATAGCAATTGTTTCTCTTCTGCTTCCCATTTAAATGATGGTCGCATTGTTTTGTTATCAGTTCCAATAAAATGCGAAATATTGTACATAAAGTTATTGGGCATAACGTAAACGTATCAATTTAACTAAATTATTACCCGATAACTGGTTCATTATAAAACAGAAATTCGTTTTGTCGAACCGTTGGTCGTATCAAAGCAAAACTGTCAGATTAATTTTTGCACAGTATAAAGCATTCCAAAGTTGTCAAGTTTTAGTTTTGTTAACATATATCTGGCCAATCTGAACCAATGCTTAGGTTCAATGAGCCCAACAAGGTTATGGCTACTGCTTATATGAGGCCATATCGAACCAGTTTTTATAGTTAGTAAACACTTTTCTTTTACAACCGAAGGAAAATCATTTTTAGTCATAGGGAAAGAAGTTTTGTTGGAATAAAGTAGTAGGCCTTCTTCCCCACAGGACTGTTAGGCTTTTCTAACAGAAATCAGTTCTTTTCTCTACAACATTATTGAAAATGGCAATCATCTTGATATGTGATCCCATGGTATGTGAAGAGGGAAATACAGGGAGGCGTACGAATCGTGCTACGGTGTAACAGTAACTGTTAATGGGGACCGTTATTTAAAGATGTTGAATCAGTTTTTTACCCAAACCTGCGCCGGAGACCTATGCGTTTCACAGCATTTGGTTCCAGCAAGATGAAGTAACTGCGCACATAGCCAGACCGATTATGGCGGACCTCCAACGAATATTCCAAAACGAATCAATGTCCAGAAACTCCACTTCCCGCTGGCCTCCAAGGTCATTTGACCTTACAGCACCACACTTTTCTCATGAGGTTATGTCAAGAAAGAGGTGTAAAAAAATAAAACCAAGGAATTTGACTGAATTTAAGCAGTCCATTAAAACAATAATTTAAGCGATCCCGCAAAGAATTTTCTGATCAGGTATCGCATATGAGTGAATGAGTATGGAGGTCATTTGCGGTCTATCATCTTCAAAACTAATTAGTTATATAAAATAAAATCGAATTTTCTACACAATAAAAAAATAAATGACATACATTAGTTAAAAAAAGTTATTTGAACTTATTATTGTAGCACAATTGGTGCGCCACACTGTGTTTGTATTCTCATTCAGTCACTTTACTTCTTTTACAAGAATTTCTAGACTTTGTCAGAAGAAACAAAAAGTTGATACAACAATCCATATTACACATTTTGGTGACAACTTCGTTCCGTCTATAACTGTTAAGAAAGACCGTTGAAATGGCTTAGACTTGTGTGTCGTTTAAATGTGGAATGTTAAAACACCAATGGCGTGTCTGTGGCATAATTACTTCTATATCCTTCAAATTACCCGAAATTCGGTGTTTTGAAAGCTCTTCCATAAATATGCCGACTAATATAGTACTATTTATGTATTACCATTTTCCAAACCATACGTTTATAAAATTTCTACTATATAAAGTATGTCAAAAGTATCTAGTTCTAATTACCGTGTTGTTTCTGGCACCAATTCTAGCTGGTCCGAAATCATTACGATTTCCTCCAATGATGCGTCCGGATGTTGAGGGGGTTTCGTCTCTATATCCTCCTCTCATCGGGCGACCCGAGTTGTTGCCACTACCCATCGGATAGGGCGTGCTGCCGACATTACGTCCCCTTGCACCACCCCAACCTGAGGCCATTTGCTGATCTCTTGGACCATTGAAATTACCCCAGCTGGATTTCGAGAACATTTGTTGGTTTTCGCCGTCAAAAAAGTTGTTGCCGCCCCAATTTTGGTTTCCGTTATTACCAAAATTACTGTTGGAATTCATAAAGTCCTGATCTGGGACGGAATAGTTTGTGTTGAAACTATCAAAGCCAAGGTTGCCGCCCCGTTGCATGTTTGTAACAAACTCCAAAGTTTTTTCCTTTGCCACTTGTCGATTATAGCCCTCTCGTAAGAAACGATCAAACACGATGCGACAGGCTTCATTGAAATCGAGACTACTGTTGTCCATAGAAGATGGACCACAGTTACTATTATAACTATTGTCATTATAGTAATTGCCTCCGCGATTATTATCATAACCGAAAGACGATTGGCCTTGCATCATTCCGTTACTGAACATTTGGCTATTCGACTGGCGATTGTTAGACCACACGGGCGTTGGCGACAGATTACGCTGTCTCGGGCCGTCTCTAACCTCATAAGGGCTTGAGTCGTCCATAATCTTTAACTGTATGTTATAACCATTAAAGTTATAACCGTGTCTAGCCCGTACCAGATTCAAAGCATTTCTGCGAAGGAACGTGTTGTTTTATCGCTTGACTGTATGAGCCCACAATTCTGTGAGTTATATATCTGTGCAAATTTGTCTTACCTCGGATTTTCGAGCTCTACGCATGCCATCATTGCGTCGCCCTGATTTTTCACATCGACATATAGAAGACGTCCATAGGGACTGCAAAAATCGTCAATATTCCTAATAGTTGTACCGGGAGGTAAATTTCCAATCAAAACGCGACTCATTTCCTCAATATATTTTATTAAGCAAATATCTAGCAAAACTTAGCAAAAATCTCCAACCAGACAGACACGAACAAAATGACCACTCTCTTTCTATATGATTGTTTGTGAAGGGGATGTAAAATAAAGCCGACTCGCACTAACGCTTCGTAATACGCTACAGCGTTGCCAGATCTAAACAATCCGCAATATGGATTGCCGGATTTGCTTAAAGGCGCAATGATATTAATTAATGCAGGGTCCATAATTCAGAAAAAGAATTGATAATGCTTGGTTCCGACTGCAACGAAATTGACAATCTCGTATGAAAATTCTCATGTAAATTTGAAGTAATTCACACTAGTGAATTTTATTATATTTGCAAAAATATTTCCGAGACATTTACACATATGAAAATGTTCTATCAATCTTCTTCTTAATATAAAATCTTTACGAAAATGTCTTCCAAGACATTTCTTGACAAGGACGGTGCCTTGAAAGGTACTTTTGAAGTACCTTGGAAGGTGCCACAAAGTATGTGTCTTTGTAGATACTTCACGTAAAGAAAAGTGTTTTCAATGCAACTTTTTATGTACAAAGATATCTTCATATAAGAATGTCATGTCATGTCATTTATTAAAGCTGTAATTTATAAATTTGTTAAAGTTGGCATTATGCTGACTTTTCGTAATAAAACCCATTTTGAATCTAAATATTTTCCAACAAATAGTACTGTAGTTGTCGCAAGTTTTTGTTTTTTAAAAATGCAACACCAATTTGTTTGTGGGTTTCCAGCACTGAAGTCGGGAAAACTGAAATTTTAACGTCAAGGTACGTAAATTCCTCGCTTTGACAGAGAAATGTAGCTGCAAAATTTTGGATCGGTTTCCTTTTTGGAGTTTTAGTTTAATTTTTTTAGTTGAAATATCAATATTGGGTTTCGATATGTAAGTTCATTGAAAGATTGAAAGGCTGTACAGTCAAATGATGAGTTGAGATTTTGACAAATGAAAGCACAATGCTACTGCAGTGCCACCTGTATTAATATCTCGCAAATACATCTTCCACAAAATAATACAACAAAAAACAAACAAAACACCCGTGGGGCTAGCGCAAATTTTGACAGATGCTGTTCGCCACGTTAGTGTCAAAATTAATTTTTTTATTCATTTGAAACCAGCCCTAGAAATATGAAGCTGATATATTTTGACGTTTGTTTGTCAAATAATTTGAATGAATGTTTAATACGACATTCTTTGTGAAAACGATAGAATAGCACCACTTTGGCTTTTTCAGTTTTGGTACTCATTTATCCAACTCTTAAAGCGTCCGTAAATGTGTCAAATGGTTTTTACTTCACAACAATTTTTTGTTGTTATTGTGTGTGCTTTTCTTTTGTTGTACAACAATAATTTCTTTATTTATTATTTACATTGCATAATTTTGTTCATTAATTCGATTGTTTATAAACAAAAGGAAAGGCAAAATATTGTAAGAAAATGTGTATAGAACGAAACGCAACACTTATAAACTCAAATGATAATGAAGCGTGAACCACGGCGGAATAAGCCGTCACAAGAAAACTGGGGAGCTCACTTCACGGAAATATATGAATCAACAATTGTTGTATTATAAAAAATATTTGGAGGGTGAAGTTTCACTATTGAATTGCGGCACAAATTTGACGAAATGTCCAATTTAAAGAGCGTAAATTTCTACGATTTGTGCCGCGTTTGCACAGCGACAACGGAGCAAAAAATTGATATATTCTCACCGGAAGGCAAAACAAAGAACTTGTGTGCCAAAATTGAGGAATGTTTGTCATTAAGTGTAAGTGAAAGGCCTACTGCCGAGCCGTTAGACGTTCCGTTAGAACTGGTCGTAATAAATGAATTTTAACCTTTCAGGTTGATGAAACTGACCGATTGCCTAAGGTTTTATGTCAGCAATGTGCGCAAAATTTGGATACATTTCTGGAATTTCGCAATATTTGCCGAAACTCTCAGGTGATGTTGACATCATGTCTCAACACTGCTTCGGCCCAGAATGGCGGTAAAGTGTTGATCAAAGACGTCTTGTCATCAAGTGGCAAAAGCCTGAGTGTGCTCAACAATGTTTCTAATTCCATTACACTGCAGCCGCAGCAACAGCAACAAGCTGTGTCTTTGGCGCAGACGGCAACCCAACCACAAACACAGCAACAGCAGCCAGTTTTTACCTTACAAGGTTCAAATCTTATGGCACAGCCACAGATAACTTCAACAGGACCTTTACAGAATCAGGAATTTTTGAACTCTATTATGCAGGCTGTTGGTATACAGGTATGTCTATGCTTTGCATTTACGATTCATTAGTGATTTATCAGAAATTGAATGAAAATATTAATATAAAGGCAGGCTAATGCAATCAATAGATGCTACACGCTGAAATAACTGGCAGGGAAGTAGTGGAAATAGGGGCATTTGTTCTATTGGCGCCAATCTATACCCAGTTTACAAGTAATAACCAGAAGGAAATCAAGTTATAATGAAAGAGGCTCGTTTTATATTCATACAATTTATGGTAGTCCTAGCAGCTGACCGATTCAGTGTATGTAAATTAGATAAATGTAGTATATATCTACAGTCACAATGAAAAAAGGCTTAAGTGCAGTTAATACAAACTCTATTTTATTTATTATTATATATAGTTATAGTCCTTATTTAAACACATATTTGTGAATTATCCCCAGCCAAAAAAATTTACGTTGTTCACAAGTTATAGGAATTTTTCAAAAAGAAATTTTTGAAAGGTTTGTAAATATTAATATAAATGAGATTATGTTTTTGTCGTTTAAACGCGATAACAAAATTCTGTATATTTAGGAATTTAAAACTAATTTCCTTAATAGCTATTTGCAAACACGTCAGCACTAAATTTCTCCAACAATGGACGACCAGAAAAACTTCGTTGAAAGGTCCACGCTTTTGAAAAATTCTCAGAACTTGGCGCGATGAATTGAAAAAGGAGTGCCTCGAAGATCTTGGAATTCTTTTCTACGCTTGGCGCATGGTAGGACACTTTCTGTAACGTCTAGAACGTTATTTAATTCAATTTAATTTAAGTAATTTTATTCGGGATTGCCATTATACGCCTTAAGGCAGATTTGATTATTTTACGATATTAAAACATGTCTTCTCCATAATTGAATAACAAATACATTATAAAATTTTATAATACTAACATTATAAAAGTTTCTTGTATTTTAATATCGCAGAAAAATATGATTTACAGTGGCAGTCCACTTCATTTACTCGAATTTTTCATTTTGTATGTGTTTTTCGTCCTAATTTACATAATTACAAATGTAATTGGGATTTACAGCAGCTATTTCTTAATATAATAAAAAATTTAATAAAAAATTACATAGGTAAAGCTAAGTAATTGAGATACTATCCAAGTAATGACCTAGTTTTATGTATCGTTATATAAGGATGAATAATGGCAGATTCTTGAGCACCACCGCCGCAAGGTTTAGGCGGAATATTTGGCCTAAATGGTCAGCATGTAAACTAAAACAAATTCATTTCCTGTTTTGTTTCATAAACATTTACAAGACTTGTTGCGATTACTCGACTACTTGAAGTGTCTGGCGAAACTCATTGATCTGACCACCGCTCAAATAATGATAGGTGGCTGTATGCAGAGTTGAACCTCAGATCGTGCAAACGATAGTGGCGTGTGCTAACCATTGCACCACGGTCGGTCACATATAAGTTAGCCCTTTTTTCTTGGGTTGTTATCCAATTCGCTTTTTATTCCGAATAGGAATCATTAACTCAATAAGCACTCATACTTTTCATTGATAGTCATAATGAAAAGTTTGTTGATTTTGTGGGCGTTACACCTTCAACGTAGTTAACAGCTATCCTGACGACTGCTGTCAAACTGTCCATGCCATGATTTATTTCTTTAGCAAATGCGTCTAGGTATTCTTTTTCCGTTTACAAAACATACAATTTTAGCGGTCATTTCTGAATATGTCGTATAAAAATCGAAACGATTTTGATTTATTTAATTCTGGGCAAACTTGCCTACTGGTGCATCAAAGTGAAATTTCAGACAGAAAACGTTAAAACAAATTTATCACATTTTATAACACATTAATCAAAAAAAAAAAAAAAAAAAAATTAAATAAATAAACAAAAAAAGTTGAGTTTACAACTTCGAAATTGCTGTTGTCTTGGCCTTTTAATGAGTTCAGCAATTAAAAAAAAACGATAAAAACGATGGGAATGATAGTTATTGAGTCAATTATTTTTGTCGCCGGAAATATCCTTCAATCTAAGAAACAATATAAGAACGCGACAAGAATCGAGCCATATTCTGTCATTTCCTTAAACTACTGATTAGGCGTTATCACTTTTTGTTGGGACACAACATAGAATGTCTAGAAAACGATGTGCAATAGCTACATTTCATTTATAAAAAAATTACCACAACTCTTTCTAGATCATAAATTCCCTGAATGTTTTCTTTATTCACTTTTACAGCAAGTTGAAGATTAAAGCTTAAAGCTTAGTGCGAGCTTAAAGCGGTCTGAATTGTTTATTATAAAAATTAAAGATTTTATGATTATTTCAAGTGTTTTTCTGATTCGCAGTTACTGCTCAAAGTAAATTTCACATTTTGTTGTTCAAATAATTTTGATCTACAATGTGTCTAATTGTTTAATTGACCTTCTGCCAATGCTCAGGCATTTTTTTGATCCCAATTTGGAAGAACGACTGATCATTGCCAGAAATTGCAGGTCAAATCTATAAGATGCATGTGGCGTCAACTCCTATCCAGGTTCCAATATTTCTTGTCAAATCTCAAAAATATGTGAGGCTTAGCGTTGTCATGGTTGTTGTCACGCTTTTACGATTTACCAATTCAGTCCTTTTTTCTCTTGCTATGCTTCGTCAATTGTTTACAATAGGCCTCAGAATTTGTGGCTTGATTTCTTGGAAGCAGTTCAAAGTAAGTCAATCCCTTAAAATCCCATTAAATTGCGTAATTCATTGCCTTTGGTTGAAGTTTCATATTGCTTGGGTCAGAATCTTTTCTTTCGGTTGTTGCAAAGTACCATTTTTCATCCTCAGTGACTACGTTTTTCAAAACGGCCTTTAGTTCGTGGCAAAGCTTTTTTGATGATTTCAAGCAGTTTCCAATGGTTTTCCATTATCGGTGGACAATAAATCTATCAGTCTTTTAAATCGAATTGATTCAATAAAATCCAGTGACTTTCTTAGCCACTTGGTGGGAGTTATTCGGTAGGAGAATTTAAGGGCCGTATCATCCTAAATATTTGTTATGTGTATTGAAATTATAATGACTTACTAATCAATACATTTTAGGCCGAAACTATGAAGACTGAAAAAACGTCAATACCACAGTATACAATAACGATTGATAACTCTTTTACGCAACCAACGACGCTACAACAGCCGCAGCAGCAACAAAATGCATCTATAGCAGCAGCAAAGGAAAAAGAATCGAAAAATAAGTGCGTATATTTAACATTATTTGACGCCAATTTAAATAATTTTTTGATAATTTTGCTTATTTCAGTGCTTTGGAGGAGCTTTTACGAATGAAGCCAAATATAAAAGTAACGCCCGTTAGCAAAAAACCGCAACAGCAGCAACAGCAACAACAACAACAACAACAGCAGCAGCAAGAGCAACAACACCATCAGCAATTGCAGATGCAACAGCAAGCCCAGCAACAACAAGCCCAACAAGAACAGCTTTTGCAGCAACAACAGCAAGAGCAGCAAGCACAACAACAGCAGCAGTTGGTGCAGCTGCAGTTGCAACAACTGCAACAACTACAACAACAATTACAGCAACAACAGCAGCAACAGTTACAACAACAATTGCAATTACTAACATCACAATTACATCCCCAGCAAATCACCATTACAGCCCCCTCATTACAGCCACAATCACAACTAGCACAAACGACTCCCGCAACATCAGTGAATGACAACAATACGTCCACTTCTGAATTGGACGATTCGAGTCCTTCGAAAAACAAAAAACCAAAATTAAATTTTGTCCTTACGCCTCCTACCACAAATGCGGCGTTATCAACGACAATACCACAATTGGCTTCGACAGTCCAACCACAGCAGACAGCGCTGGGTCCCCAGATACAGCTGCAGTTTCAACCGACGCTTACTCCCCAGACAATCTTGCAGCAGTCCCAGCAGAATTCGAATGCAACGGCAACTGCTGCACTACTTTCGAATTTAGCTCCACTGTTGCAACCACAGACGCAGCTGAGCTCTGCACTACAAAATCAGGCTTTGACAAATGTCGCCCAGAATCAATCAACAAATATGCTTTCGCCAAATAAATGTTTCTTGCCAATAACTATAAAAGATGAAAACACGGATCAACAAGTTGTAGCTCACATTAATGCTAAGAATTTATTCCTGCCTACAACATATCAACTCCAAATGAAGGTTTGTACATTCTTTCTTGACATATTCATAAACTGGAAGTCATTCAATCACATTCCATTTCTTGCCTTCCGAGAAGTGTTTTTAAATAATGGAAAAATACGCTAATTAGGAGCCGCAATTTTTGAGAGAAGGGAGGATATGAAGGGCTTTTTGCCGTTTGAATAGATTTCATGCACCGCTTATATTCTGCCAATAATATTCTTTCACAATGATACACTTGTGAAATGCTGCGTTATCGCATTCCAAAATCCATGAGTTCTTTCTACAAAACTGACCCTTTTCGGCGAATTTGCTCTATCAATTCTATTAAGTATTAAAAACGAAATTCAGATGTTAGCGCATTACACACCCAAACAATCGTGTAAAATGGTACAAATGGACTAGTGAGATACAGAAAGTTTAGCGGGTATCCTTCTCAAACTTAAGTGGCGGCTTTCGGTGCCATTTCCTCGGCTTTATCGATGTTAACGTCGTTGAAGATTTTGATGGCTGACATGAGTGAGGCAAATCTTCCATCACATGTCGATCGACTTTGTATGCAGTGCGTAAAGTCGATTTACCGTAAGACTTCTGTACACAGGCACTCGAGATTCCATGTGCTATGTAAAATTTGAGACAAATTGTTTGTTCGTATTTGAGATGAAGTGATAGAATCAAGCACTGTAAACGAATAAAAAAGATGAAGAAACGTAATAAAAAATCTTCAAGGCGTTAACTATCTCATATTTGGTAGTTTTGTTTATCTGCCCTATGTAGCAAACCACCGTTGAAAATATTTTCGCGGTAAATTTGTTGATCACTTTTACACTGCCCAGGCCATCACTAGTGCAGCCGTTTGCTTTCGCAGAGCAATTCGCTAGTCTGAATTGTCTCTTGATTTCCACTCCAATCATACACGATCGTTTTGTTAAATCATAAAAATAAATAGATCAAATTGTGCAGCTGCACTTTTTGTATTTTATAGGGCTACAATCGTAGCCCTGATTTTTTTAATGTGCGCCCCATCCTACGAGCAGACATATAAAAATATTTCGCCAATTGAACTGCGTTTTGGCGTGGATTACGCTGCATTCACTCTTCGAACCATTTGTAGCCAAGGTGATGTTTTTGAATGCCGTGTCATTGCCGTACACGAACATTTTGTTCATATGTATATAACAAATACAAAGCAGCAACAATGATGCGTTTGAATTCCATTTCGATAACTTTTTAACTGCGACCTAAAACGATATGTTCCCATAGCCTTATAAAGAATGTAACAGGCTAACACTTGTCAAAAAATGAGCGCGTTGTCATTAGCAGTTTGGTTGTGCAGTTTGTGTAATATAAGTGTCTGCTCTTGCAAATGACTTTTAAGGGTGATCAAGTTTTTATCCTTTTTTACAGCTCCAACCTCAAATAGCTACCGTCGATGGTCAACCTATAATGCAACTTGCTCCTACGTCAATACCAGCCACGTTACAACTGACGCCACAGGCGTTGGGCGCAAATCATACATTCCAAACGGCCGCAGCGGCAATGGCTACATTAAATGGCAATCAAACACTCCAAACTCAAATATTGCAACAACAAACACAACCAGCAGCTACCACGACAACATCGACGTCAATGCTGCAAACAACTCCAATAAAGCAGGCTCCAATGCAGGTTCAACAAAAGCTAGCATCAAATCAAACAACGTCACAACACCAGATAGAACAGAAACCTTCATCTCAGTCGCAATCACGCGTAGAACCCCTGCCAAATGTTTCCAAAAACGTTCAAATAACAGCTCAACAGATCATCAATCCTGCTGGCAGTGTCAAATCTAATGCAACAACTCATAGTTCGGGTATTAAGCAAGAAATTGAGAAGAACCGTTCGGAGACGTTGATATCCCCCGCAGTATCCGTCGGAGAAAATTCTAAACTTAGTACACGCCAAAAATTTAAAATATCGCAGCAGCCTGGTAGTAATACAATCGAAATTACACCCAGCTCAACATTAACACAACAAATCATGCAACAGGTTCAACAACAACAACAACAACAAAAGTTGCAACAACAGGTTTCGCCCATGACTACGACAGTGACGACGCAACACGGTGGTATAACAGTTCAACGAATAACTACAAAGGTCAATCATAACACTACGAGTTCCAATACGGCCGGATCTGCTGAGATAACGCAGCATTCTACGAAGCCTGCGATTGCCAATGTGGCACAAACAAACTCAAACTTGCATACTTTGCCCATTTTAAATAAGAACAATATTACAATAAGCCGTGTGACGCCACAGAGTCAACGGCAACAAATATTGCAGAGCAATTCAAATCTTCCTGCCGGTAACGCATCGAAGACTTTTACTTTCCAGCAAAAGAGTCGGTCTCCTCCAACGCAATCAACTGTGTCCCTGGCAAACTCACAATCTCAATCTTTACCCACAGCTCCTACACAACAGCATAATCCATTACCTACTCAGAAACCTCAAGTCATATCCAATATACCCAATACGACATTAAAAATATCTCCGACCAAGAAAATCTTCAAGAAGATACCACCAACACCTGTAGCTGGAACTACAAACTCTGGGCAAAGTATCAACACAACCAGCACGGCATCTGTTCCACTGAAAGCAACACCTTCTCAAACAACAGTATCGCCTGCATCTGGCAACCTTACTAGTGTGACATCTAACAATATAAATCAAGAGAATCCACTACTTGTAGTAAATCAATCTACAGGCAGTAGTATCGAATGTGCCCAATGTGGAAAAATATTCAAGAAAAAGGAGCATTTAACACAACACACAAAATTACACACAGGTATTCGACCATTTAAGTGCAACGAAGATGGCTGCCCAAAAACATTCAGTCGTAAGGAACATTTGATGCGCCATCAGATTTCTCATACTGGCCAAAAAATGTATAGATGTGATATATGTGAGAAGCCTTTTTCGCGAAAAGATAATCTAAGCAAGCACAGAAAGTAAGTAGGACCATTAGGTGTTTAAGTGGTTTCTGAATATAACATGTAGAATGGTTGCTACAAGACTCACAAATTACAAACATTTCCACAAGATATACAAGTTCATTAGTCAATAAGAAGTACTTATAAAATATAATATGTACACTTGATCTTGATCATCGTTACAATGAGTGAATTTAAGTATTTTCCCACTTCTAACTTCCGTTTAAGCTATTTTGTTCGTAACAACTACAAAAAAATGCTGTTGAAACCGATACGTTTTCAGTTCTGGGTAAAACATTTCTTTCAATATCTTTAAATGATGGCCCCTATTGACAGTTGATAGTTTACAATGTACTGTGGATGGGAAAGGTCGCTTTTTTCCACAGCCATTACAAGGAGAAACATAACATTATGCTGACTACGCATTCATTCAGGTTCATATTAATACCGCCAGGCATTTGTTCATCAATATCAGTATTCATATAAAAATCAGTTTAGTTATCAGAGGTTTTAGACTCTCTTTTTACTCACTTATCATGATTTTCATTCATATTGCCAAGATTCCCAAGCCAAACTTAAATGTACCCGAAATAATATACAAACATGTGGACACTTCCTTCAAATGCGCCAGGGAATTTGGTTTATTGGCGTAAACTTTAGATTTGAGATAATTCCACCGGAAAAAGTCACCTCTACTGTAGCTCAAGTTGCCAGGGAAAATTTCACGAACTTGTAGCAGAGACGTATTGGACTTCTGCGACGTTATGCAAAATGCGGCGTAATGATAATATATGCATATTTAACACTTGTTTTCTCCTGAATTGAAAAGATCAGAACGTCACGAACAGACTAAATAACAATCTCCGTATTTTAGACATTTTTACAAAGCTCTCGCATGCACAATGTTCGATCCGCTCCCGAAAAACACTTCATAATGACTGAATTCCCAAGAGTCAGGCTACAGATTGACATTCCCTCGCGTCCGTCGTATTCAATCCTAAGCTAAATAAATATAAAGTTTCCTTTGAGACACCTTTGTTTAACAATTTTTTTCTTTCGAATACGAATTAGGCTGTTTCATATTTTCAGCATGTCTCAATTTTAAGAAAATTGCATTTTGAAATTGTGTTGAATTCGCACCAATTTACTTATGGTGAATTTGTTGAACATCACATTTCTAAATATGTCGTCTGTAAATGTTGGTAAGTTTGTGTAATTTAGTACTGAATTTGGAAACATTATTTCAAATTTATAATGAATCTTTCCATTGTCTGAAAGATATTTTATAATCACCTATATCGAAAAAAATACGCCGTTTGAGTTGCGATTCTATTAAATATCACAGCCCAAACTAACTTTCTTTTTTTTATTTTTTTACTATTTTATTTAAGAAAATATTTCCTTTTGTAAATAACGTACTATTCGAATTAATTAAAATTCAATTTTTTTAGAATTCATACGGATTGCAGCTCCAATAATTATGTTTGTGATATTTGCAACAAATCATTTGTTGTAAAAGCTTATTATGTACAACATAAGCTAATGCACAAAGGTGAAGGAATGTCACAAGAAGAGGTAATTTTGGATATGATACTAACATAAAATATCAAAATCACTTTTATTGATTATAGTTGCTAATTTTAGGATATTAAATCAGTGAAAACTAATTCGGTAAGTCAAATTGACGGTGGCGACCAGGCACGTCAGGATAAGGTTGAATATGAAAATAAAAATAACCAGGAGCAGAAACAAGAAGAACAGGAAGCGGTGAGTGTAACGCCTGTTCTGGTACAACAGCAAGAACAACAGCAAACGCAACAACATCTGACACAGCAGCCGCAGCAGCAACTGCAGTTGCAGCAGCCACAACAGCAAGTGCAGCAGCAGCAGTCACAACAGCAGCAGCAACAGCAGCTGCAACAGCAGTTACAACAACAGCAGCAGCAGCAGTTACAGCAACAACAGCATCAGCAAGCGCAACAACAGTTGCAGTTAGTTCAACAACAGCTACATCAACTGCAACAACAACAACAGCAATCGCAAATGCAACCACAAATTATGCATTTACAACTGCCCACATCCTTGGTCACCGCACAAGATTTGGCTGGCAATACCATTACCATAACACAGACTTCGAATGATCCCAATGCGAATACTTTAAAGGTTCACGATGGCACTGTTCTAAATCTACCCACATCTTTGGCAAATTTTGTGCAATTATCACAACCTCAATTCGTAAATCCTTCCACAATAATGGGACATCTAAAAATTGAAAAATGATGAAACACCAGCAGTGGAACATCTTTACTAGCGGCATGTTTAAATATACTCAAGTGAACCAGTGTGTACTTCAGAGTAAGTTTACATGTGTTTTTAACCTCACAGTTGAAACCATAAATATACTTTTATAACAAAAATTGTGAACAATTGTGAATATAATTCATACCAGAAATGGATTTCCTTTTTGTTATATTTGAAAATGTGCAAAGGAAGACCGTTTCGACTGAAATTGTATTCAAATTTGAGAGGATAGACATTGTGTTTATGTATGTTTTTGCTCAGAAAATGTGTTTTATTTATTGTTTTCACATACTTTGTGTATGTCTAATTTTGTTGATATTCAAATGTAGTTTATACATGTATGTATGTTTGTATGTATATATCTAACCCAAGGGTCAATTCGCTAACGATCTACAATGAATTTGTGTCTATAGCAGCTATTCATACTTCATTCATCTAATCTACTCAGTGTTAGTTTGTTGAGGTATCTATCACTGCTTTCTTTGACCAAGCATTAAGGCCATGTAATATATTTGTTAATATTTTTTTACTCTTAATTTAAGTATACATTTTTAGGTCTTCACAAATAACTCTATAATTAGATCGAATAATATATTTTGTTAAACTTATGTAGTCAAACTTGCTGTCAAAAAATGAAAATGTGTTATGGGTCGCTTAAAGAAAGATATTTAGACTGTAAAAATTAATTGGAATCCCACATAATATATTCCAATATTTAATAAAAGATATATTTTGTATTCAGTTTAGATTTTGAATAGTTTTTAACCGGAAGAAGCACCAAGCTGTAACTAAGTTACAAATTTTATAAAAATGTAATAAAAGAGTTTTGAACAGTTTGACATTTATGGTATGCATTATCTTCCTACTAAAATTCTATATTTTTAAATTATTGAGATTTCCTAATATTTCTCTAAACAAACATCCTTCTTTTAATATAATGGGTTAGATCGACAATTCAGAATATTGGCGTATTTTAGGATCTTCCGAAGATTAACTTAAATTTTATTCTGTTTCCTTATCTCTGGGCTATCCTTACAAGTGGTCATTTCCACATTTCTATTCCATTTCCACATATTTATAATGTGCTGTTGAAAAATATGGACAATTCGAAAGAAATCACTAATATAATTTGATTGATATTTTGTTTACAGATAAAAAGAGAACATGTTTTGATGCATACTTGTTCAATAAATTTAGTAATTTATCAACATTTATTAATTTATTAACATAATCATATTTTAACTTCATCAAGAAGAAATTGAAAGTGACATTTCCACACGTGAGGTATAAAAGGATTGTCGAAATTCGTTTTGTCACTAAATTGGCATAACTGCCTCTTATGCTAACTCGAAGAGCGGTAATTTAGTTTGTTTATAGTGCTTTGCCAGTTCACCTCAAGTCTGATGCGCGCAATTTTTTTTTTTTATAATAACATCGGACAAAAAATTTGTCTCCAATTTTGCATTGCCGAACCGCTGAAAATGTTAAAGAAGGCTTGCGGTGAATCGACTTTATCAAAAACATGTGCATATGAGTGGTACAGTTAAGAGTTACATTTATATCGATAAAGTGGAGGAAATGGTAACTGAAAATCGTCATTTAAGTTTAAGAAAGATAGCCGCTGAATTGTTTGTGTTTCTTGAATCAATTAGTACTATTTTACACGACTGTTTGTTAATTGCGAAAGTTCACTGACTGTTTGTTAATTGAGTAAAGTTAGTTTCAGACATGGTAGAACGTGTCAATGCATTCAAAAAATGCGTTGTAACTGGCGGTGAAATATGGATTTATAAGTTTGACATGTCAACCAGTCAACAATCATCGGAATAGTGCTTACCAATGAGGATTATATGAGAGAGTAAATTCGACGGAAAAACCTTGAGTTGTGGAAAGAATGCTTATGGATTTTGCATCGGGGTAGCGCGCCATGACAAGGCTACTATTTTGAATGCATTTTTGGCCAAAAAATTCAACAAATTTTATCAAGCAATCATTGTATTCAACTAATGCGGTTTCGGCCGAATTTTTTATCTTTACAAAAATCAAATTGCCACTTCGAGATACCAGTTTTTAACCGATAGAAGACATAAGCGATAATTCGCAGCCAGAATTGGCCTTTTCTGGAAAATGCTTGACAAATATTTGATTGATTGGATTATTCGCTGGCATTAAGTGTATTACTTAGAAGGCAATGTGCAAATTTGAATGTATTATAAATGTTTTGTAGTTTACTGACCATCTTCAGGTAGTCTTTTGACAGAATGTGTTCGCCTCTAGATATTAAATTGAAATATTAGGCACTATCCTACAACCAATAAAATAACGTGTGAACAACCATTTGTTTGTTTTAGGGAGGGAAAAACGGAATACGTACCAACACCATTATTTAGTGGACTGATAAAAAGGGGGAAAGTTGATGTGGAACTATTATACAGACTAGTAAACATTCTACTTCCGATTTTACATCTAAGATAATCATTTAGAAACTATTTTCAAACGATTTTTGATACCTGTGTTTACGCGAACCCGACTATTGTATAATACTATTTAACAAGCTTTAAACATTTAAGGGGCATCTAGACACATCAAACGGTTGGACAAACACGTCATATGTATTGGTAAAATACATTTTGCGTTGCATACAGACATGTCAAACATAAAACTTCAAACATTCATTTTTATAGTTACGTTGAAGTGTAAACACGTGCAGATTCTTATCGGCTACTTCTTTTTTTTATTAGTGTAGCAGGAATTCATTCTTTGGTACAGATATATATTTTTTGAATATGGTTTTGCCTTAAAACAATAATATTAATATTTAGAAGATCATATGTATGCTTGATTTAGTACTAAAACGAAATTGTAACATAGGAAAGCTACAATTAAAACCTATGTATTGAGAAGTTCGGCTACTTCTTATTTTTTGTTTTGTGTTCATTTTTCATATTTCTGTTGCTGTACTCCTTACTTTTCACGTTCCACAATGCCGGTAGAGAACGGTACACTTCAATAAATTCTAAAATGAAATTTTTATCTTCCATTTTACCGCGCTGAAATGCCGATGTTCGCATGTTGCTGTCCACTTTAAAAATGAGCCATGTTTGATCAAACAGTCAAATGCGATACAGACACATCAACGTTGACGCCTCGTTTGAAGAAATATCAAAACTTTTTGATATTGCTTCAAACATGACACAGATGTATACATGTGACGTTTTTCACTCACACACTCTCAATGTTTGTAAAACCGTTGGCGTGTCTGTATGTCCCTTTAAACATGGCGCATCACTTTAATATCAGTAAATTTCTGGTAAATCTGCAAACAATTTCATTCAAAGAAAGTTTTTATCCAAAATGCGATATTAGCGCGAGTATTTGTATCCCGAGGAAACGAAATTCGCTTTCTCTTAGTTGCTATGCTCTTTGCGGCATTGAAATTCCTGTCGAATTCTCTTGATTTCTACTAAAAAAACAGCATTTATTTATAAACACAAATAAGAAACGAAATCTCGAAACATTTTATTTTAGTTTCAGCTGTGCGATTTGTGGATAACACAATAGTTTTGCTACTTTCCAACACATACACGTTCAAACTTACGACACCTGGCGACAAGTAAAACAACTATGCTGCAGAGTTTGAAGCCGATTCGGATCAACCAATCGGCGCGCCGTGGCCGGCTGTTTTTGGACGAGCGGAGCCGCCGACGGCTGGTTTTGGTTGCGCCGGTCGCATACTCTTTCAATCGAGCTAAGAATTTTGTATTTCATCTCTAATGTTGTATTATTATGCTATGCATATCTGTAAGCTTTTTAAACAAGTTTCGTTATTCTCCGTTTGGTTAATTCCAAAAAAATTTAATTTCAAAGCTAAAATGACGCAAAAGTGCCTTGAAGATTTTTCTTAATAAATAATAATTACGAACCGCCAATTTCTGACGAAGATTTTTTTAATATTTGGATTATTTCTAATAAGGGAACCTTTTTTAATACTTTGTTGAATACATTTATCTTAACATTTGTCTTTTGTTTTTCAATATTTGCCTTTGATATTTTTTTACATTTTAATTTTTGGTTGTTCCTTTTAAAATTCTACCCCCCGTCTTCTTTGTTTGTTGTGTTATTGGTTGATTGTTTCTAGTGTGGTCCTTACTGAATGATTTATTTCCTATTCTTAATGTCCACCTCACGATACCACATTTAGTTGTAAATTGCGACAAATATTTTTCCAATAAAAAAATCCTGAGCCGATGAATGAGCCGCCACCGTTCATTATCGCCGCCGCCGACAAAAAATGACCGCGTCGCCGCCGCTAATGAGTTTACATCGGCTTCAAACTCTGCTATGCTGTTGGTTCACATGCTAATGGAGCTTTATACCTATTTGCATAGAGGGTCGAGTAAAGAAATACCTTAAGAGAATATTATTATCCCTTGATAAAAATAGTGCGGATGATGGTCCTTTGGCGGTGTTGGAATAGCGTAGCGGATAAAAATATACCCTTAGGAACGTTGAGTGAAATGAAAATGTCAATGTTGCATATTTACATGCGAATATGTTTATTTTCACTCATGTCGCAATGATTTCACTCACTTTCTACATCATTTATCTCAAATCGGATAAAAAGGGAAATGAGTGGAAACGTCAAATTGATCCTACTGTAATTGTTGGCACTTATTTGTTACAATTTGCTATTCATCAATTTTTATTCATTTATTGCTGTAGTTCTGGCTGGAAATAAACATATTCGCAAATAAATATATAACTCAATTCAAATAAATATATACTTAGTCATAGGGCAAATCTTTATTCGCTGCGCTTTTTCAAGCAACCAGACGACTAGCATCCGCACTGTTTTTGTCCAGAGAGAATAAAATTCACTGCTTACCATTTATATGACCGGCGTGAAGATAACAAACCAATCTCAACAAACCAAATTCAAAAAAAGAGGAAAACCACCAAAAGTAGAGAAAGAAAAAAATCCTCACAGAGAATGGAAAATTCACTCATTTCAGCACTGCCAGACAATAATTAAGTTTGATGAATATTAAAGTGGCAAGGCTAATATATTTCAAGTGGCAATAGACAGTAATTAAATTATACGGCAACACTCGTTCATTAGTTTAAAAATTCACAATAACCCCGAAGAAAAAAAAAGAAAAAAACATGAGTATAACAAACTAAAACATTGGAGGAATAACAGACCAAAACAGTGAAATAAGAAAATTTTTCCTATATTTTGTAGATTATAAATTAAAAAATATAAATAAATAAATTAAATAAGTTTACAACTTTAAAACAACATGTGTTTCATTACATTTCCACCCTTTCGAATGTGTTGACGTGTTGTTCACACTTGTACCTTTCATTCCACGTTAAACTTTTTTTTGTGACCTTTTGGACTTTGGATTCTAGGACCAGAAACATATTGGTCAAAACCCATAGAATTACAAAATTGTCAACCATTTTGAAATGGTTTTTGTTCTATGGATTTCTACCGAAATTAAATTTCCACCCTTTTGAATGTGCTCACGTGTTGTACATACTTGTACCTTTCATTCCACGTTAGGCTTTTTTTGTCACCTCTTGGACGTTGGAATCCAGAACCAGAAACATATTTGTCGCAATTCAAAAGTCTACATATTTCAACCATAGTCAAACAGTTTCTGTTCTATGAAATACTAAAAAAATTAAATTTCCTCTCTTTTGAACGTGTTAATGTGTTATCCATGCTTATGTATTTCGTTCTCTATCAGTCCTGTTTTGTCACCTTTTGGATTTTTGGTTCTAAGAGCGGAAACAATTTGGTCAACATCGTAAAAGAATCAAAACTTCAGCTGTAGTGAAAAAGTTGTTGACCTATTGATTTTTATACAGGAGTATTGTGCACACTTTAGGTCATCGTTACCAAACAGTCATTTTTTGTCACCTTTTGGGCTTTGGTTCCAAAGGCTAAAATATACATACCCTTGGTGGAAATTTACTGTTTGGTATACAAAGGCACCCAGAAAATACTTTGTATACTTTCCACAATATACAACATTAAGGGGCATCTAGACACATCAAACGGTTGGACAAACACGGCATATGTATTGGTAAAATACATTTTGCGTTGCATACAGACATGTCAAACATAAAACTTCAAACATTCATTTTTATAGTTACGTTGAAGTGTAAACACGTGCAGATTGTTATCGGCTACTTTTTTTTTTTTTTTTTTTTTTTTATTAGTGTAGCAGGAATTCATTCTTTGGTACAGATATCTATTTTTTGAATATGGCTTTGCCTTAAAACAGATTTAGTACTAAAACGAAATTGTAACATAGGAAAGCTACAATTAAGACCTATGTATTGAGAAGTTTGGCTACTTCTTATTTTTTGTTTTGTGTTCATTTTTCATATTTCTGTTGCTGTACTCCTTACTTTTCACGTTCCACAATGCCGACAGAGAACGGTACACTTCAATAAATTCTAAAATGAAATTTTTATCTTC
>JAHXMU010000020.1:422717-561763 GCA_019455685.1 Philornis downsi
AGTGCTTCCAATTTTTTTTTGTGCCGGATGATGATGAGATATGCATTTACGACTTTGACATGCTAATCAGTCAACAAGCTTCAGAATGGCTAGCTTTGATTGAGCCTTACCCAAAAAAAAAAAAACAAGTCAAAGTCAATGAAATGTCAAGGTAATGTTGACAGTTTTCTTTGATTATCGCAGTGGTGTGCGTTCGAAAATCTTGCCAGAAAGTTAGATGGTAAATAAAAAAATTTATTTTTATTTATGTGCAGTTCGAGAGATCAAATTCGTCAAAAAGGCTGGATTTATGGAGAGAAAATCCACAGTCTTCGCACCATGATAACGCATCATCTCACAACGCTGTCATTGTGAAAGAATTTCTGGCCAAAAACTCAACACGTATTCATCTGATTTGGATCTGGTGATATATTTCTCCTTCCAAAACTCAACTTATTATTATACTTCGGGGTACTGTTCTCAATTCATAGAAAATATTAGAGAACTGAAGTCTCTTCCGGAAAATCAGTTTCAAAATGTGGAAAGCGGAAAATGTTTTGATGATTGGATTGGTTGGCATAAGTGCATTACTTCGGAAGGGGCCCACTTTTAAGACGATACAATACATTTGAATGAGTAATAAATATTGTGAGTTTTACTCCCCGATAATTTTTTGAGAGAATATACTGCTCCTCGTTGAGAAAATTTATGCATCAGTGAGCAAATCTTCGCATTTGATTTTGTTATAGACCTTTAAGGTTGGGATGATGTTTGAGGAAGACTAAACATGGTATTTTGACGAAAACCGAAATAACCATCTCCTCAGCCAGCTGTCAAAATAATCAATTTCACAAGTTTTTGCATAAAAAATTCTATTAGTAATACAAAATATTTGCTAATAGAAAAATGATCTTGAAACTGAATAATGAATAAATATTATATTATACTAAAGATCGGTAATAAATTCAAAAATGCGGTTTTTTGGAAAAGCCATTTTAGTGAGTATTCCGTTTAAGTCTCCATAAAACAGCATCGTACGGGTTTTAATTTTTTTAACTTTTTCTTGCCCTGCAATTACTTAATAACATAGATATTTTAAAAATCTCATTACATTATTACTTATTTATGGTGTACAAATGTCAAATGTCGTGTCCGTTTTGTATTTAATATGTAAGTGTAAAATAAATAAAAATAAATACTTGTCGCCATTGTCGTATTTGCAATTTTAAATATTTATAAAATAAATATATATTAAGTAGTCCACATTATTGTAAGTACACACACATTCTTTTTTTTTTTTTTTTTTTGTCTAACCTCCTCCTGCCTCTCTCCCCTTTCTCCGACAGTGTATATAGCTTTCTTTTGAATCTGTAAAAAATTAAAAGAAAAAATTAACATACGTAGTTTTAATATTTGCCATCACTTTTAGCATATAAGTTCTTAAATTGCATTGTGAAAATTACAATATATTGTTTATTCATTGCTCATAGCAATAAAAACCTAATAATAGTAATAAAGTATAATAATATTGAAATATTTTTTAAAACAAGTTCGTTTTAACATTTATATTAAAGCTGTGAGATAATGTAAGGTAGTAATGTTGTTATTAACTGATGATTTTGGCACAGATTTGTTTGAGATTGAAATATGGAACCAACATCCAGTCTATTTGCTTACTTTTCCAGTAAGAATTAGCAGAGAAATTTCAGTGAATAAGAACATATTCTCTTTCAAAGTAAGAAATATCTGGAAGTGATCAGGTCAATAAATTAATGCCTGTTTTTAGTTCAGTTCGCTTTAGTGAACTATTCCGGTAACGGTTCGATTACTTTTAAATCGAGTTGTGAAAATGCATGTAAGCCCTGACATTTGGAACAAACGTGCTAAAATTGGTTTACGAAATTCGATTCTGGAAATGTCACGCACAAGTAAGACCATGCGAGCGGTCGCTTACATGAGGTTATCGAGTCGGTCCGAACTCGTCAAAAATGCTGGATATTTTGATTCCTCATAACTTAACAATGCGGGCAAATGCTTCTGATCCCTTTACTCCCTTATCCCTTTTCGAAACGCATTGCTACAGGGGCTGAAAAATTACCCTTTTACAACAACGTCAACCGAAAGAGATCCTGGTCCAAGCAAGATAATTATCTACCACGGCAACGCTAGTCCTGACACATGCTTCCGGTCGCGCCAAAAACTGCTGCACTGCATCCACCTTATAGTTCTGATCTCCCTCCGCCTCCGGATTTTCATTTATTCCTTCGTCTTTTTAAATGAAAATTCTTTCAACACAGATGAGGACCTAAAAGGTGTCCCAACAAGAACGAAAGATTTAAATTTGGCGCCATTCGAAGTGTCATTGTTTGACATTTGAACAATTGTTATTGTTTGCTAGTAGAAGATACGAGGTTAGTAAAAATGGAGCGCTACACGAATGAACAACGCATTCTCATTGTCAAATTGTTTTACCAAAATGGTGAAAGTTTTGCGGCTACAGTTCGCAAATTGCGATCAATTTGGGGTCACAATAATGCTCCAAAAGAGTCAACTGTAAAGAGATTAATGGATAAATTTGCCAAAACTGGGTCTGTTAGTGATGTAAAGACAACAACGCTCCTTCGACCAGGTCAATCGACCGAAAATGTCGCAGCTGTATGTGATGATGTCGCTCAAACTCCATCCACCTCAATTCGACATCGAGCTCAGCAAATTGGTGTCTCCAAATCCACTATGCAGCGAATTTTGACGAAAGATTTGCGTCTTCATGCATACAAAGTTCAATTGACTCAGGAACTGAAGCCAGCTGACCATGGACAGCGAAGGGAGTTCGTTAATTGGGTATTGGAGAGACAACATGAAAATGCTGATTTTGCCGATAAAATCATCTTCATCATTAATGGTGCATCAAATGCATCCTCAACGTGTCACTGTGTGGTTTGGATTTTGGGCTGGAGGAATCATTGGACTTTTTTTTATGAAAATGAGGCATGTTAAGCGCAAACAATCAATGGGGTTCGGTATCGTGAAATGATAACCAGTTTTTTCGTGCCTAGAATTGAAGAAATGAATGTGGAGGGCATGTGGTTTCAACAAGACGGCGCCACATATCATACAGCAAGGAAACAATTCAATTGCTGCATCAGTCATTTCCTGGTCGTGTTATTTCGCATTTTGGAATCCAGAATTGGGCGCCTAGATCGTGCGATTTAATACCGACTTTTTTCTTTGGGGTTTTTTGAAGTCGATGGTTTACGCGAATAAGCCGACGACAACTCAAGTCTTAAAAGAGGAAATTGGACGCTGCATTAATGAAATACCGTAGCATTTATGTAAAATGGTCATTGAAAATGTTATTAAAAGATCGCGTGTGTGCCAGCAAAGCTGCGGCGGCCGTCTGCCCGATGTGCTGTTCCATAAATCCTCATTTTGTCTACTTTACGATATAATAAAGTTTCACGATTTTTTTTTTAATATCTGTGTTTTATTTAAAATTTAAATCTTGCGTTCTTGTTGGGACATCCCTTAAATACCTTATTTTGCCAGTATTTTTCTGGAAAGGAACAGCTACTATTCCAATCTGTCGTATGACTGTGAGTTCGAACCCCGATGCAACAACTTGCATTTCTTCGAGTGGCGGTTACCTCGATGTGTTCGACGAATACTTCGAGTAGTCAAGTAAGTGACAAGCGTAGTAAATGCTTAAAACCCCAATTTCCCTGCATCCAATGAATGAGATATGCTACAGCTTCTCACATTCAGTGAGCTTACACGTATTCTATTTTTAGACTCACGACTCACTCAACGGGACCTACATTTTAACGACGATTCCCAACGTCACAGCTTGAGAAGCATTTACCAGACTTGTCGATTATTTGGCTACAGGAAACGTTCGTTACTGAATGTGGGAAGATCTGTCATATTTCAAAACCGCCGGTGGACAAGGCTGTCACCTGTTAAATGCCTGTCATCTGAAGTGTTATTTATTTACTGAAAGGTTTGCCATTTACAAATATAGATCGTTTAACAATCGAAGAACGTGTAAAAATATTTAAAACTTACTACAAATGTGGTGATTCAAACGTGGGCTTTCAATCAAACAAAATTTTTTCAACGATAAAGCTCATTTCTCATTCGGTGCTTATCCAAAAACAAAATTGTTGCATATGGGACTCGATGAACCCGGAAGTGATTGTGGAAAAGCCATTTTGCATCCGGAAAAAGTGACTGTTTGGTGCGCATTATGGTCTGGAGGTCTGGTATTTTTTTGAAAGTGACGCTGGAGTAACCTCAAAAGAATCCATTGCTGCAACTAATCCAGAGGCGGCAATTTAAATGACATTGTATTTATGTATGACTTGTATTTATACTTATGATCTGGAAACATCCGACCGATTGATTGAATATCGTGAAGCAAGACCGAACAGTTCGCTCCAAAGTCGCACAAAAATCAAGGATATGTAGTTTTCTTCGTTTATCGTTGTATTAACTTATTGAACTTCTTCAAAATTGTCAATAAGGAAAAGAGTCCTGTTTCATGAGAGAAAGATTTGCCAACAATGAAGAGCTGGAGTCCGTGGTTGTTGGCTATTTGAAGGAGTTTGACAGTTCTTACTATAAATAGGGAATAGAAGCTATTGAATATCGCTGCAAAAAGTTTATCCAGCTAAAAGAAGATTATGCTTTGTGTCTTCTTTGTCACTAAGCCACTAAGTTCAGTCTTATTACATTGTTTAATATATTTTTCTTTTTTTTTAAATACTCCCACACATAACGATGTGCCTCAAGTCGAAATTGGGATTAATCTGGTTGTCTGTATGCATTTCTAAAATTTTTGGAAGCTTTAATACATTGGCAAAACCATTCTTTAAAGATCGCGTAATCTAAAAAATTTATGAAAAAGCCAGAAAAGAGCTTAAAGCTAAATCTACATTCTGCCTGCTAAACGTGTTGTGAAAAAAGCGTTATGTAGTGGGAAAAATTTTTCAACACCGTATTGCGTCGATTGAAGAGATTTAACGTGAGTTGAAAAATGCGCTGAAAAGACCATAACGTAAATTTCAAAATTAATTGAAATTTTTGCGATTAGAGTTACAATTTGCTATTGAATAAAAATCGTATATGGCGAAATTAACTAAAATATAAAATTTCCATAGAAAACATTAACCAGATTACAGTTTTGAAATAAAAAGTAAGCCAAAACTATTGTTTTTATTCAGTTCTTTATATCTATTCGATATAACACTTTTACAATTAAAATAAACAAATTTGTTCCCCTTAATTTATTTAAAAAATTATTTATTACTCGTACCAATGAAATGCAAACTATTCTATTGAATACACACATTAAATTAACATTTCCACCGAAATCATTTGTTTAATACAAACGAAACGAATAAAATGCTTCACTAAATTATATACAATTCGAAAGAATTTGTGAGTTATGTGCTAACAGCAGCTACGTATGTACACAAATCTAAACAATTTTCAAATCGAAATGTTTCCACGTAACTTAGCAATTTTGAATTGGGCACAAAAATATTAAGAGAATGTGTTAGTTCATAAAACTCTGTTAGATTAACATAAATATTTTGGAACGTGATGTTCACAAAAATTTTGATTTTTATATTGTTTAAAATTTATTTAATAGTGCTGTATAACACTGACTTTTATCCACATAAATCAGCTTTAGTGCGATTGAAAATATTATATATAAAGTTAAATGTATGTTAATGTAAACAGATATAGGGAGAGCTTATTTTGAAAGCAGCGAAAATTAGTTTCCTCTTTCTGTCGGGATGTTACATTGGTTATCTTTCATTTTCCAAACATAGAGTCCATGTGACGACTGTACTACTTATAAAAGTCTTTCTAAACAGGTCGGGCGGACATTCACAGTTTGTTGCGGCCATTTTGTTTGGAGGCGCCTGTCAAATTTGTTGTTTACTATTCAGTCACTGATGTCAAATCATCAAGTCAAGTTACACGATCAACTGCCACCTTCCGTTCGGTAAATAATCAGCCAACTGCGTATATCAAAGAAACCGAGAACATCGCTTCCGTCTGCAAAAGTACAAAGGACTTAGGCTTGCACTCGTATAAGATCTATCTGACCTAGAAGCTCAAAGTTAATGATTATAGACATTGTCTTTTGTTCGCTGACCGAGCTTTGGAACGTTTAGAAGAGGATCCCAAATTTGGCTCAAAAAATCTTTATTGGCGAAGAGCCGCATTTTCGGATGAATGTCTATAACAAATAAAATAGCTTTTTGTAGAACGACGCCAATGCACACGACGTTCACCAGGTTACAATGCATCCAAAAAAAGTTATTGGTTATAGCAAATTTAGGGTCAGCCAAATACTTGGTCCGTACTTCTTAGAAAACCGCATCGATCAATGATAACAATTTTTTCGGCCCAAGTGACGATATGAACGATATGGATGTGAACGACGTGTGGTTCCAGCTGGACGGCGCTACGTGCCTCATAGCGAAAGCTATAATAGACATTCTGCATAAACGACTTGAGAATACGAATATCTCTCGCTAAGGAGACATGAGTAGGATATCAAGATATAAACTCGTTATACCTTTTCAAGTGGGGATTTCCGATGTCGCAGACCTAAGCCAATAAGCCGCAATCCACCGATGTCATTGAAAATTTTACGTACATTTGAACGACGTTACGTTCCATTCAACATTGGCCCGTCTTATTTGGAAACCTCTTTTTTTTCTTTTTTCTGATGCTACCAAAACTCGATTCGACCAATTGATCAAATTGCTCAGAAGACCAAAACGATTGGAATTTTCTGTATATGGTTTAGAACCGATTATTAATAGATATGAATCGATTATAGATAGTTGTGGCTGTGAATTTTCATAAGAATAATGACGGAAATGGCTCATAAATGTTATCTATTAAGATCGCCATAAATAATATTATGTAAACGTCTGATATGAAATGTCATAATCTTTATTTCTTTTTATATATATAAAAATCAATTGCTGTGCGTTAGTCTCGCTAAAGCTCGAGAACGGTTGGACCGATTTGGCTCATTTTGGTCTTAAATTATTGGTAGAGTATTCCGGAAGGTTTAAAAGGTTTTATTTGAAGTGATAGGTGGCGTTGGAGATGAGATTTTTGCAATTAATTTTTTTTACCACATTAACATTTTGAAGGCAAAACAACGTTTGCCGGGTCAGTTAGTATATAATAAGTTCTAATCCTGTCACATTAGTGTTTGATTACTAATCCAGTCGAATAAATTAAATTAAATTAGAAAGCAACAGAAATGTGTGTAAATGACTGATATGTGAATTGAAAAATCCCAGCTGTTTTGGTGAGTAATTGCGTTATGTCAATATTATTCAAATTCGGATTTGTAGGTAATAACGACTAATATGTATTCCTTGATACACATGTATTTTTAACACTTTGCTTGTTTAATATTCAGCTCATTATTACAGAAATTGGATATCTAGCGTCAAAAAAGGCGTCGGTATGTATTTAAAATACAATAGTGCTGTTTTATTTGTAATTCGACTACAATCGTTGTTTGCAAGTAAAGCAAATGAATTTTAACGAAACAGGTGGCAAGTTTTCTATGAAGTGTGAGAAAAACGATTTTGGCGGAGATAGAACAAAATTGAGTTTATTTATTACTATAAGGCGTAGTAAAAGTAAATTATTTATTATTTTTGCGTGACATTGAAGTCTTTGTTTAGTATAGTTAGAATGATCTGATTTAGAAGGTCCCGGAGCTTCTGTCCTGCGCAAATTTTGACTATTGTTGTCTAGCATATTGCTGATTGAATACAATTTCTCTCCTATTGGCCAGATCTAGCCACATCTGGGCGATTGGTTTCTTCAGAGTTTAAGTTTTTGTCCGTAAAGGAAAGGAAGGGAAATGAGCTTCTAGTAGACGAATCCCTGCAAATCCCAGTCTCACAGGAAAGCTTTCAAATCGTCTATCCTAACTTGGCCTCAGTTTGCGCCGGCTCACTGTGATCCGACCACAACTGCTTTCACTCGACGTTGTCGTAAGTGACTAATTTTTCATCACCAGTCAATATCTGCTTCAGAAATAGGTAGATTATGCGGGATTGAGCCGCTATTTCTAGCGCTAATTCATATGGCGCCCACATATCGAGTTTCTTTTAAATTCAGCTTTATTCAAGTAGTTCTAAACGGTTTTTGCTGCAATATTTAGTTTCTGGGCTATCGAAACAGTGACGGTTGGACTTAGCGATTTGCATTACGCTATCGTTATTTTCGACAATCGGCCTTCCAGAGCGTGATGCGTGAAGCATTAAAGTTACCGGAATGGAATCAACGAAAGCAAAATTGCACGCGATTGGCACTATTCACATTTTCAGCCACCTGGCTTGCGGCTTCGCCTTTATCGAAGAAAATCCCTAAAATAGGGAGTCAACCAATCACAAAACTGTCTGAGTAGCTTTTTGAGTATGAAATCTTATCTTTCCAGCGCCATTTAGTGTAACCTGATCGCACTTACACAACGCATGGTTTAGATTACTAAAGCCATCTATTGGGAAAGTAAATAACGGATTTCTTTTTATTATATTTTATATATGAAAAACCGTTTTTGAAATATATGTGAAAATCCGGGTTTTTAATGTTTTCAAATATATGAAAAATCGGGTTTTCAATGTTTTCAAATATTTGAAAAGTCAAATTTTCGATGTTTATATAACAAAAAGTGTTTTAAAGTTTTATTTTGGATCGAACTTAATGTTTTATTCAGAAGAGTAACTAATTAAAAAAATGTATGTATGTTTAACATACAAATTAATATTAAAATAAGATCGTTAACATTTAAACATTTTGATTTGGTTCGAGACATTTTCTGTGTGAGTGTAAAAACACCAAAATGTAAATGTGATTTAACAAACTGATTCCATAAAACATTCAAAATGGTAGGCGAACGAATCGTCTATGAACGAAGGCATTGTTAATACGGTTTTTATAAAACATGTGAAAGTTTCCGCCAGATATCAAAGTTTTCAGAAAATAATGTTTTATAAAAAATCATAGGTAATTATGGTAACCCTTTTAAATAATAATATCTGTGGTCACAACCTATAACAGCCTAAGTCTGTTTTTCAATATTTTCAGTACAGGAGTTTAAAGTTTTGAATCTTCACTGAAAATCAGGAGAAGGTGTTTTTTGGAAAACTTTGCTACAGATTCCAAGGAAATGGATTTCTTTACTAAGTAAAGTTAACTAAAAATAGTTGTTTATTCTCGCAGTCAAAAGATATTATCGAAAAAGACACTTAGGCTCTTACGAATTGTTAAACGAAAGAAAGTCAAAAAGTTCAAGTTGAGTTAGGCTATTATTCCAGATTAAATAAAAAACTTTAAGTTTGGAGAAAGACCTTAACTCAATTTATGTTTATCAAAAAACGAAATTGTAATTCGGAATAAGAGCTTAACTCAAGTTAGGAAAATAAAATTGTTTCTTTATTTTTTTGGATTAACGACTTAAGTTGATTTAGGCAATGATGAAAAAATAATGTTTATATTTGCTGTAATCCTAAATTGACTTAGGCACTTATGCCAAAACAGTCATTTAGAAAAATAACTTAAGCTATTAGGTTTTTTAGGATTAATTGCCTTCCTAGAAGAGATACAAACATGAAAAATTTAGAGCAAATAAATTTAGATACGCTGAATACGATGGTGCTAATAACTCAACTGTGTCCTAACTCAAGTTGGGCTGTTACGGGATGTGACCACAGATATAAGCTCTTCAAAATATGTGGATAGCGAAAATGAGACACAAAAATATAATCCTACTCTGTATGTGGAGAGTTTAAAATTTTCGATTGTTTCAAACAAAAAATTTTGAAGTATTAAATGTATAAAATCCAGAAAGAATGAAAGCAGATATCGCTTAATATGGCAACAAAGTAGGGCGCGACAATGAAAATGGGTTACTTTAATTCCCATCTTCTGGCATCTCCTAAACTGGCAGATACCTCCTAATTGCTATCATATATGTTTTTGTCCGAAAACTTAATTACTTTCCTACTGATCTTTCCCATACAATAACCAATATATCCTTAGATTCAATTCCACTAAATTCAGCTAAATTTTGCGCACATCAAGCAATAGGTAAGTTAGGTCTAAGAATAGGAATCCCATAGAAATTAACCGATTTACCGAAATTCGCATTTACTTCTGAAATTTCTACTACTTTATAATGCATGATCTCTGCCTTACAAATTGGTTTAGCAAAAATCAGTATATCCTTCATAATTTCTATGATCATGGAGTAATATTTAAAGTTTAAATAGATGATTGTCTTTGCAAAGTTGAATTGAAATTTTTAATACAAATTGTATATATGTACAACTTACTGAATATCTCGTTTAGAGTTAAATTTTGAAAATTGACATCTTACACTTATTGTTACAATTTCTCTGTATTGATACTGTTGTAAAATGTTTAATTTTTCACAAAAAAGCATCTAAAATTCAAAAACAAAATACAGAAGTCAATTTGAACTTTTCCCCTTCTCCCTACAAAAAGTCCACTAGTTGATTAGTAGAAATTTGAGTTATAGAACTCTAAGACCAGTTTTTATTTTTCAAAAATATTTATTTATTCGTCCAAATCTAGTCGCGCGATATTTTCGGTCTTGTTTCAGCTTTGGCATGATATTCACTCAAGTGGTCAGTTGTTTCTAGATCATAGCATAGTTCCAATTCTACACTCCCGCGATAAAAAGGTTTATAACGTGCTGGCAGTTGAAAACATCTCTAGATTTTAGAGCTATGATTTTAAAGCTATGTTTGTTTTTTTTTTTTTTTTGGAAAAGTTTGCGTTTTCGATACTAATCGATATATGAAGTGACTGAGGCCCAAAATAGTTTTTAAACAGAAGTTAACTGATGCAACATCATCAAGAAGATCCACAATTGTTAATCGACGGTTTTTAGCACCAAATACGGGATTTGTGGACGTTGCTTTCATCGGTAGAGATATGTATATGGACTGGAAGTCCGGGACGCTTTTCGTCTTCAACTCGCTCTCGGAGTTCTTTATGCTGTTTATAACACTTGCAAACACTTCTTTCCGGTAAAATCCACTTCCTGCAGAAATTCTACCTCGTTCAAAATGTAATGCAGCTTCTTTTCCCAACAAAATCACATATTGTAAAAATCACCGAAATGACTTAAGGCGTCGTGTAAAACCAGGCATACCTTGAACACTAATTGTAATTATGGTGTAAAATGTGGCACAGATGTCGGTCGCAGTGCTACCAACTTTTGTGGCACATGTAAATTTATGTCTGTTATGGCTTTCGCTGCCTCGCTGCGGGAAGTTGTATTCTTTACAACTTACTTAGAGTACTTAAAGGGTGTCCCAACAAGAACGCAAGATTTAAATTTGGCGCCATTCGAAGTGTCATTGTTTGACATTTGAACAATTGTTATTGTTTGCTAGTAGAAAGTACGAGGTTAGTAAAAATGGAGCGCTATACGAATGAACAACGCATTCTCACTGTGAAATTGTTTTACTGTAAAGAGATTAATGGATAAATTTGCCAAAACTGGGTCTGTTAGTGATGTAAAGACAACAACGCGCCTTCGATTAGGTCGATCGATCGAAAATGTCTCAGCTGTACGTGATGATGTCGCTCAAACTCCATCCACCTCAATTCGACACCGAGCTCAGCAAATTGGTGTCTCCAAATCTACTATGCAGCGAATTTTGTCATAATCGACCTACTGTGCAAGGAATTGGTAAAATTGTAAAGAAATTTAAAGAGACTGGAAACGTTATAGATGTGATCAGGCCTGTGCATCATCGCAATGTACGCATTGCCGAAAATGTATCGTCTGTTATTGAAAGTGTGGCGGATAATCCAAATTTGGCGATGCCGCTGCATTCTCAGCAACATCGACGAAGCTCAATTCTCACTCGGTGGTTACGTCAACAAACAAAGTTGTTGCATATGGGAGAAACCAGAAGTGTTTAGAAAAGCCATTGCGTCAGAAAAAAATGACTGGGAAACCGTTACCAATCAATTCACCTGCAATTGGAGACTATGAATTGAACGATATGTGGTTTCAACAAGACCGTGCCACGAGCCACACAACACGACCGATTTTGGTGGTTATTGCGTGAGAAGTTTTGTAAAAGCATAATTTCACGTTTTGTCGACGTCAATTTTCAACCAAGATCATGCGCTTTAATGCTGTAAAACTTTTTTTGCGGGGCTACGTCAGAGACTGCGTTTACATGGATAATCCTCAAAACATTGAAATATTTGAAAACCAACATTCGCCAAGTTATCGCCTAGATACCGCCCGAAATGTGTGAGAAGTGGTCGGAAATTACCTCAAAAGCATCCACAGATTGCGATAACCGAATGAAAATTGTACTGAACTTTGTTTGTGTTTCATGTATCAAACAATTTTGATTCATAACCCGAAAAGAAATTCAAAATAATATTGATTCTGATTCAGTTATTGATACGTTTTTTTGGTATTTTGTTCGAAATCAATGTGTAAAATGAATAATTGTTTCGAATGTAAATCGTGAATTAACTTCTAATGCTTTTTAAATAAATTGTTAACATCAAAACCGAAATGTAACTGGAACTGAAGTAAGGAAAAAATCTTGATGTGCATTGGAAGTGAGTATGAGGGTGTGGTTATCTTACTTCAAAATAGTACAAAGTAATAACACAAATGCCAAATACAAGACAAGAGACGAACATCTTTAAAAGCTTAAATCATCAGGCAGTGCTTAATTTATTGATATATATGATCGTAATCAACCCGATTGCAATCGCATATCGTTAAGCATTTTAAAAGCAATACAATAACTTGCTTTTCCAACATAGAATTACAGAAGATCTTCCGTTTTGTGGCCTTTTCATTTATTCGCATTTAGTTAACACTTGCGTTTAACTGTTTTAATTCAATATATAGCTTTTATAGCTCTTGATTTATAGAACTTCGAAATTTTCAATTCTTCACCATGATAAATCCAGTGCCCTATATTTCAAAAATAAGCTAACATTTCCATGAAAAAGGCTCAAATAAGCTAAAAATATGCAGAAAAAATATTATTCTAAATTATTTTAACTCGGGTAAATTAATATTTATTGATTTTTATAGGTTGACACTTAAGAAGTGAGAGCTTTGTTCATATTTAGAGTTCTTGCTGGGTAATTAAGTATATTGACTGAATATTTTAAGATGGAAAAAGTTATGCGCAATACGGATGCCGCGTCTGCTTTCAATAGACCAAAAGCGGCGTCGTGAAGATGTTTCAGTAGATAGTTTGGCGATGGTTTTTGTGTCGATTTATAACCATGGATGAGGCATGAGCACCATTTCACACCTGAGATAAAGGTCAACAGTCAAAGTCAAAGAAGTGGACTGGAACGGGAGAATCGTGTCCAAAGAAAATGAAGACGGTCCACTCTGCAGGCAAGGTCATGACGTCTGTTTTCTTGGGATGCGCATCGGATTATTTATTTTTATTGATTATCTTCAGAAAGGAAACCCCATCAACGTTGAACATTATGCTAATTTATTGCAACGTTAAGGTGATGAAATTATGGAAAAATACCGCATTTGGCGAAAAAGAAAGTGTTGTTTCATTCAGACATTGCTCCAGTTCACACATCCATTATGGCGATGACCAAAATTAATGAATTAAATTTCGAATTGCTTCATTATTTTCATTTTTCAAACTTGAAAAAATGGTTTGGTGGAAAAAGATTTGCCAACAATGAAGAGGTGGAGTCTGTGGTTGATGGCTATTTTAAGAAGTTTGACAATTCTTACTGTAAACAGGTTGTAGAAGCTATTGTATATCGCTGGAAAAAGTGTATTGAGCTAAAGCGATGTTATGTTGAAAAATAAAGAACATTCTTCTCAACTTTTTTGTGACTTCTTTGATAGGTCGTCTAGTTTTACTATACCTCAAAAAATAGAAATTGAAACTACAATAGGGTATGAGTTTTAAATTCAGAACCAAGAAGCTGGTTAACAACAAAACAAAAAATATCAGTCGATTGGTTGAACTCGGCATTGAATACCATAGTTCTGAATACATTTTTGATTATTCTTATTTTTTAAATTTCAATATGATGAACACAAAGCGATTGTCTAGAAACCGAATAACTGAAACGAAAGAAACAGATATTCAAAACTGGTATCTTTCAAACAACTATGCTTCGGGCAATTAATTCGGTTGATCGGTACAAAGTATATTAAATTTATTCTCATTATACTTTCACCCGTAGGAGTGATACGGCAAAAATATAGCAGCCAGATTAAGTCTGGTGTTTCATGGTTTTCTAAGCCGCTTGAGTGATGTCCGTCTGCGTGTCCAGATACCTGGCTCGTTGCTTGCCACGATAACTGTCTTAAACCTTCATGAAGAAAAAGGACTATACTGACTCATCACTTATGGTATCACCCAAAAAAATTGTCTGATTTTCAAAAATTTAAATTGTTCCCAGAAAATCCTTATTCAAAACCTGTAGTAGACATAGTTTTTACAGTAAACTGCATTGAACGTTTGCCTAATTGGAACCGGTTCACCAAAGTAGAGTCTCTGGTACCTCCTGTACAAAATGTCAGATTTCCGAAATTCGATGATGTAATTCCTAATTAACAGGCCGTTGTAACCAAGATTTTCGCATATTCCATTGATTAGTAATTCTCTGGAAAACCTCGTCCGTTCTGGGAACTCCCATACCAAATGACTGGTTAACCCCATACATTTTTTCAAGAAGTTCTGCCGAATTTAGCCAAATTTGGTGCTTATCGTACGTATGTTGAACTTAGTTTCGAGAATGAAATTGGAAAGCGTAGACACACCACTTGTAAATCTCGTGCAAGTTTCAAGATTTATCGTTCAAACTTAATTTTTTTCCTCTAATCGTAGAATTCAGTTATTTAGTAAAATTTTAAAAAGAAAAATTTATCGGATATTCATGGTCTCTCTGGTAACTCCATTATAAATTACCTGATTTAAAACATGTATTCTTAGATTCATATTTTTCGCTCCATAGCACTAAATTCGGTATAATTTAGCTCTCATATGACATTTGATGAACTTAGATCTGTGAACAAAAATGGGTTGTATTGCTAAGCCCCCTATGGTACCAAAAATACAAATTCGGTGATTCAGCAAAATTTAGTGTTACCACTATAATTTTCAAGTAAAGGACTTCAAAAATGTATAATTATACTTCATTAAGTGTGCTCTAATTCAAACTATTTTCAGATATTACGTCAGCGTAAAAGGACGTTGGATGAATATACGAGTATAATACATAAGTCAATTGACCTGACTGAAATTTCTGTGTTGGGTTTGCGTATCAAATGAGATCCTTTTTTATATTATTCCAATTACAATTAGATATGGTATTAAAATATCGTACTTACTAAGATATCGTAGTTATCGACAAATTTCATACAGGCTTAATCACTTACATATGATTTCATAAATTCTGCTATCGTGTATTGTAGTATTAATTAAAATTTCAAGAAAATAATAACAAGACAACCATCATTCCGTTTGTATTAAATTTTTATTAAAAATAAATATAAATAGATGGAAATAAATAAATAAGCGAAATTAACTGGAACTTAAAAACAACTTAATTATTAATAAAGTTAAGAATGCGTAATCTACAGTTAAATTAATGGCGCATAAAAACAAGAGAATCCCAACTGAAAAAAAATAAATTGAAACAAAAGCATTGAAATTACTAGTGAGCAGACACTACAACCCACTAGGAAATTTGGTGATTTAAAAAAAAGGAATGTCACAACTCAAATACAAGTGTTATATGATTAATATTTAAACCATTAACGCAAACAATGGAATTTGAATACAATACTGTATGATGAATTTGGTTAAATGAGTTTATGCAAAAGTATGTGTATAGAAAATACCCCTACAGTAGGTTTATTCTAGGCCAACAGTACAGGGTGTATGGTGAGCGCATGTGCAACTACATGAGTCGTAAGCCTGTAACAGACACATTTGTCACGGCACTGTTGAGGCTGATAGACAACAGATGCTGAATGGAGCGATTGTTCTCAAACTACTTTGGACACTTGAACAAATGACGAAGACAAATTGATAAAAGACAAAACAAAACAAAACAAAAAGGAGCACGAAAAAAAAAAGAAATGTAAAAGGAAGCTTTTGTTTAATACTGCATTTTGATTTGCAAAAGGATTTCAAATTTGAAACTAATGTGAAATTTCAGTCTACTAACTTTTTCATATCCAGTTCGTACGAGCACTCAAATAGAGAGAGGGAGAGAGATTTCCTTTCCAAATGTGATGGGCAATTTAGAGTTACCAAAATGAAAATGTTTCCTTTCACTTCTACGCGTATTTAAATGTTAATTCCGAGATTTTCTTTACATCACCCCACACTTGCAATGATTTAATTTCGGAAATATCGAAATATGGCTCATACGTAGTGATACGATTCGCTGTATTCTCATAGATTTTATAAACATCGATCAAACCACCTTGGAATGCAAACTCTAATTCAAATATCGAACCTAAAACAGAGTAATTGAGAATTGTTTCATTATTATTGTAGTGTTCGCCGTGGCCGTTAGTTTCCTTAGCAAACAACACACCATGTAATTGGTCATAGGCCTGTTCCAGATGTTCCACCCAACTGCCGTTATCCTTGTAGTTCTCCACAATGACATTCTCATCCAGTATCCATTTGAAGTGGTATGTGATAAATTCAGGATTTTTACAAGTTTCATTAACGAAATTTATAGAGAATCTGAAACAAATAGGAGAGAAAAAAAGAGGAAAATATAGAATAATTAATATATAATAACATGTTAAAAAGTTTAGTATATGGCTATCTAAAATAACTGATTTGGATACACAATAACTTTAAGAGCTGTGATTTAAAAAATAATTGAAATTTAATAATGAAGAAAATGTGAAAATTTAAGTTACTAGAAAAAGCGTTAAATCAATCACCACACCAGACGAGAAACAAATATCTGCCTAAATAACAACAATTCTCAAATTTCTATAAAAATTTTTCTACATTACAAAACACATTCCACCAAAAAAATTATTGGAGTCTAATAATGAAGAAGGAGTAAAATATAATGTGTCTGGAAAAAATGTTAAGTCAACCATCAGACCACACGAAAAACGTATTTCTGGCTAAAGAATAACATTTCTTAAAATTCTATGAAAAATATTCTGGTTTTTCTTCGATATAAACTCACAAAATTGTGTCACCCTTTTCATCTTCTTGTGCTGTAGCAGTATTTTTGATTACCGTGTTCGTCGGAGGGTTATCCATTCAGTGGTTTCAAAACCGCCGGTCTGGCAAGGCTGTCAACTATTAAATACCTGTCATCCGAAGTGTTATTTATTACGTGGAAGATTTGCAATTTATGAATATGGAACGCGTAAAAATAGTTGAAACTTACTACAAAAGTGGTTATTCAAACATAAGCACTTTTCGTGCATTACGAGGTGATTATGGTAGTCATAATTGACCAAATAATTGGCAAGATTATAAAGAAATTTGAAGATATTGGAAGCGTTACAGATGTGGTCAGACCTGCGTATAATTGCAATGTACGCACTGTCGAAAATATAGCTACTGTTAGTGAAAGTGCAGAGAAATGAATGTGGTGGAATGTAGTTCCCTATGGCCGTGTGATAATCGACTTTTTTTGGTCTGCAATTGTAGATTGTAAACTGGACGATATTTGGCTTCAACAAGACAGCGCCATAAGCTATAAGACAACACGACCGATTTTGGCTTTGTTGTATGAGAAGTTTCCAGAAAGCGTAATTTCACATTTGGCGACGTCAATTAGCCACCAAAATCATGCGATTTGACTTCGTTAGACTTTTTTGTGGGTCTACGCTAAAGACCATGTTTACGTGGATAATCCCCAAACGTTGTAACATTTGAAAACCAATACTTGTCAAGTTATTGCTGAGATACTGCCCGAAATGTGGGGAAAAGAATCCACTGTTTGAACCAATCCAGAGGCGGTCATTTAAATGACATTGTATTTCCTACGTAATGGCAAAGTCCAAGCATTATAATGAAATAAGATTCATCGAAATCATACTTTTACGTGTGTTTTATTTAACTGTACTTTTGGAACCGAAAAATGAATAACCCGGTATATTTGCGTAACATCGCCATATTCAAAAAGTAAGACCAGATTTCATTTTAAGTGAATAAAAGAAAATTTTTTTTCAAGTTGGCGGCATTGCGACCATTGTCTGTGCCATATTTCACATTAGCCAAATCTGAAGTTGTGAAAAAGCACAACTTTGGAACATTTTGTACGTATGTGGAAAATTATTATGCCGTCAATTAGACCTCCAAATGTTGTAAAGCTGTATTCATCATCATTTATTGAAGGTTTAACAAAAAAATATTTATAGTTGGAAAGTCCTTCAAACCTTCAATAAATTAGTACAAATAAGAGCCATAGTTTTTTGCTAAATTTGCTATTTCGGTAACGGTTGCCAATGTGATCGGTTATTTTGAGCAACTGTTATAGCTAAGATATGAATCCCTGATTTAAATTATTAAAAATCAAATGCCAATTTATCATCAATTTTTAATATTCATTTTCACGTTGGTGAATGATTAGTCTGTGGTTCCCTATACATATTCATGAAATTAATATATCATAGATTCTGTGGCACGTCATCGCACAGCGATGAGCCTATACCAACCGGTCATTATCACATGTTTCTATAATTCTTCTTTATGTCTCGTCCAACTTCGCGTATCGCATGTACGAGTATATATTTGCACTCATAAAATGCTAAAAATGGATTCATTACTTAAAAAATTCACGAAATACCTTCAGCACATGGCACGTTTCATCAACCGGATTTATAGACTAGCAATATGCTAGCGAAATTTGGATGTTGATGGTGGACAAATTTATTTTAGCCGGCTTTTACCACAATGTGTGAATTAGTGTGAATCACTGAGACAAAAAGAAGCCGAAATTCTATTACGATTGGGATAGTTAGGTAATTTATTATTAATGGTTTCAATGGTTAAATATGTCTGTCAATAAGTTTAAATTAATGCGTTCACATTATATTAATATTCATAACATGAATAATAGTGTCACAACATTATTGACACGCCATTTATAATCGAAAATGTACAAGATTTATGAGAGATTTGTAAGGCAAGAGCTAGGCTTTTATGGAATTTAGATTTCAGACACCTGGTTACGACTTGGACAGTTTTTAAACTTGACAAATATTTTATCAATTTAAACTTTTATATCAATTTAAAGTTTTCGGAAAGTGGTCACCAAAGTCGACAAAAATACCAATTTGTTACATACGAGGGCGGTCCCAAAAACTAGCCGACCTGACGTATAGATGGTGCCAATAGTTTGAAAAAATGTATTATGGTGAAAAGTGCCAGGTTGTTTAGTATTTTTATTTGATCTATTAAAAGTAAATGATCATAAGTGACTTTGTGAACATGGAATAAATTGGTCACTGTTACATAATCCAATATTTTCATTTGAAAGATGTCAGTCCAACTAATATTAAAGCCGAGCTAAATGCTACTCGGGGGAAGTCTGCTCCTTCGTTTACGACTGTAAAATATTGCGTAGCAGAGTTTAAACGCGGCCGTACGAACTACCTACACGAACGCAGTAGTGGTTGCCCAATTGAGGTGCCCACGACAAACACGTTTAAGAAAATCCACAAAATGGTATTGGATGAGCATCGACTGAAGGTGTGTGAGCTAGTTGAAATGATAGATGTTTCAAAAAGTGCTATACATCGTATATTGACTGAAGATTTTAAGATGAGAAAGTTGTGCGCAAGATGGGTAACGCGTTTGCTTTCAATAGAGCAGAAAAATGCGTCATGAAGATGTTTCAGTAGGGAGTTTGGCGATGTTTTACCGCAATAAAGCCGAATTTTTGCGTCGATTTATAACCATGGATGAGACATGGGTTCCATCTGAAGGCAAGGTCATGGCGTCTGTTTATGGGGATGCGCATGGAATTATTTTTATTGATTATCTTCGGAAAGGAAAAGCCATCAACGCCGAATATTATGCTAATTTATTGCAGTGTTTAGGTGATGGAATTATGGGAAAATGCCGCATTTGGCGAAGAAGAAAGTGTTGTTTCATCAAAACAATGCTCCAGTTCACACATCCACTATGGCGATGCCCAATATTAATGAATTAAAGTTCGAATTGCTTCGTCACGCTGAGAAATGTATCCGAAAATGTAGTGCAAGAACTACATAGCAGCACTAAATAAGTTGTACTGAATGGATGTCAAATTGCAAGCACTTACGTCCTATGATAACCCAATATCATTGACGTTTCAATCAAATTTGGTATACAATGTTTTTGCTGGGCCCCTTTGAATTTCAAGATTGGTCATCGCTATCTCTACGAAAGTTAATATGCCATGATTTTTTACCAACAAGTGATTAACACATGTTTCTATTTCTACTTTTTATCTTCATACTTATACGCATTTGCACTATATAAAATGATAAATATAAATCCATTGCGTCAAAAGCTCACGAAATAGTTTTAGCACATGGCACATTTCATAAACTGAACTTCAAGACACGTGCGAAAGTTGAAAGATGACGGTGGGCAAATTTACTTTGTATTGTATTTGTAACTGGTATTCAATAACGATGTGAATGACTAAGACAAGTAGAAGTCGAATTTCTATTGTGCATGGAATAGTTTGATAATTTGTTACAAATGTTGGCACGACATTTATAACCAAAATATTTTAAATGTTAACACTCAAGGAAAAATGTTTGTGTATAAGTAGTATCTTATTATACAAGAATCTTTTCACGATAGAGAATTCGAATAACAACAATTGGTCAAACCAACAAAACAAGTATCATTGTAATATATTAGCTAATTCCTTTTACCAAAACTCTTTTTTGTCGACTGTTTCGTCTTCAAAAGATTCAATTGGTATACATCATTTGCTACGGCAAAAATGCCACAGACAGCAGGAAGCCTCTAAGATACCAAGTATCCTTTGACCAAATGTCTTTCATGATTTCTAACTCGGTTTAGCGATGTCCTTATGCCTATCTGTCCGGTTAACTAATAGGCACGATAACTAATTATGAAACTTCTTCAAACTTTGTACAGCAATATTTTGTCAGATCGTAGTCGAAAACTGTAAAAGAACCATATTGACCAACACCTTCTGGTAACTCTCAAACAAATTGATCGATTTTCCGAAATTAAATTTTTGGCTGTAGTTATAAACTTACACTCTGTTGTAACTTACATTTTTGTCCATTTTTCTTTTCTTTTGCTTTATAATTTTCGTCAAAATTTGAAAAATCCGATCAGTTAACATTGCGCCTTTTGGCGCATACAAATGACCGATTCATCCCATATATTGATAGATTGTCAGTCAGTCGTTTTGTCAGTTGTACTAAATTCATTCAAATGTGGTCCGCCACAAGCGCTTGCCAAAGTTGAGGCTGAGAATGAAGCCAAATTTCAGTGCCACGAGTCTTTTGATACCTCCCATACTGATTGGTTAATTTTCCGAAATTCATTTTTTTCCATTGTTTTTAACTAATAAGTTGCACTAGTACAGGTCTTCGTCCATTGTATTGATTTTTAACCTTCGGTAAAAGTTAAGAAACATCGACCATTCTCTTTTTGGTACCTCCTATACAAATAATCGAGTTAATCCACATATTTTTAGTTTCATATCTTAAACTAAACTTAGTTCTGTGATGGGAAATTGGCGGCATTATTACACATCCGCTGTTACCTCCAATAAAAATTGGCGGTTTTATCCAAATTTAAATTTTCCCCCGAATTGGTTAATTTCTACACTGCAACACAGTAACTTAAATTTGTTTCCATTGCTTTACAATATAATGGTAGGCAAGAGCTCGAATAAAAGACCGGATAACCAGGCTCTTTTTTAGCACCTCTCAACATCTAATAAATGGTAATAAGCACGAACTTGCAACGAAATTAATTTGAACTCTATTGGACAAGAAAAAGCCTTTCGAGTCTCCTAATCAAACATTTAATTTTTCGGAGACGAGATAGAGTTCAATTATAAACAAGAATAATTTCGAAACTCCAACGCTTTCTGTCCTTAAATACTATAGAGTAACCAATTCTCTCTTGGATCAAAAAAAAAAAAGATAAAATGTTCTAGTAGGCTCTAGCGGATTTTTCTGGTTTGGTAGAGTTTGATAGCATTTTGGTTCAAGTCTATGCTATTTACCTTTTATCAGCAATATGCCATCAGCAATATGGTCTCTATAGTAACAACATTGCGTGCTTTCAGGCGTAACATAAATCTTCCCCCAAACATTGGAAACATTTAGTTTATGGAGAGTATCTTATGTGAGCGATTTAGTTTCTTTATATAATTTCTCCTCTATGCTCTATGCCATCTTACAGCTAATAAATGGCAATTAGCACGGACTTATACTAAAATTAGATCAAACCCTATAGAACAAGAAAATAACTGTTTAGTCTCCTAAACAAACATTTTATCAAGAGAGATTTGAACTATAGAGAAGAATAAAATATAAAAAAATGGCCGTGGAATTTGGCACCTTTTTTGTTGATTTCCAATACTGAAGTACATTTTTATGTCGCAATATATTCGATAATATATTTGGTAACTTAAAAATAAATAGTAATAAAGAAAGATGTATCTTGGGAGTTCCACAAACATATTATAACGTAATATCATCAGCTGTTCCGATTTCAGTGTTGAAAATCAATACAAGAAAACCTGGCAATGCTGATGAATTTTGTTCATAAGCAAACAATGTCTCGTGGAATTTTTTCTCGTGAAAAATATAATACCTTGTTCAATGTATGAAGGAATTATTTTTATTGCCCTTAAAAGTATGCTATGACACTATTCTTTAGGACATTGTTATTGGCTTTATAAGGTAATAAATAGTAGATAGGACGGATTTGAACCAAACTCTAATTCAATTATACCAAACAAAAAAACTTCTTGAATTTATTACTCAATCACTTTATCTTTTGGAATCAAGAGCTAATTAAAATTTTTACATTTTCTTCTGTATGATTGAGGTCTTTACATTATTCCACTCTATATAGGTAGTTTCAAAGTGATTTAACAAAACCCTGTAAAATCTTTCTGGCGCAAATCTTTATGAAACTCCTTAAAACTTTGCATTATATATTCTTAGCTTCATATCTTTCAAGAGGTCACATTGAATTCAGTCAATTTAGACATGTCGTGCGTTTGATAAATTTGGTTGTGGGAATGGAAATGGACTGTCCATTCGCATACTTCCAATACAAATAGATCGATTTAGAGAAATTTCATTTTATTCTGTAAAAATGCATAGACTTCATTTAATTGTAATATTTGGTAAATTCTGGAAAAAAAAAACTATCGTAAACCCACTCTATTGCTTTCCATGCAAATTGCCTTAGTTGACCCATATGCAACATTGTGTATTAATTTGAATATTTGCTAATAAGACTTCAGGCCTTTTCTGGCACTCCGCACATTTTTTGTACCAATGCAAAAGATTGTTGGGTGAGAATATATAAATAAAGTTTACTCGACTGAAATTCCTGTACTGGTTAAAATATTAGTCTAATTATTTATTGATTTGATTATTTTGAACTTTTTAAAGTTATAATTAAAAAAATAATTCTCTGAAGAAAATTAATGACGACAGTGCAACAAATCAAAACTTATAACTTTTGATTATCCATATGAGCATTTCACAAAATGACGAAGATATGAATATCGTCTGTTAAATATAGAATTTTGAAAATATTAAACACCGCAAAGATGTGTTTACTTTTAGTAAGATCGCGTGTCCGTCTATGAACACATATAAAAAACTTTTGACATAATTAGGTATTGAATCTGTAATATCGTATCTCTATACAAAACTCGTATAGTAACAGATTGGCCTGGTTTGGCAGGTTTGGTTATTATGTGAGAATTGAGAAGGTAAATATTTCAATAAAAGTAATTTTTGTATATAATGCAGGTACGCTGGTCCAACATTATTTACAAATTTAAAATGTGGTACTTATTTGTTTTTCACAATAATAGTGAGCATTTCTTTCCCTTTTAACTTAGCTTTGTAGAGAAAAACAAACAGATTTATCGAGTAACCGAAATGTGAATTTTTGAAAAATCAAATTTTTTAACTCGAAAAACGAATTTCTGGAAAAGCCGGTTATCTAATGTTCAAATTAGTTTAAAGCAAATATTTATTTTAAAATGCTAATTATAAGATTATTGCCATTGAATTAAACATTCTACAGATTATCCGTTTATTTGTGCAATTGTTTGTTTCCGCAAACAAATGTTAACAAATAACTGTCACATTTTATTGTTTGCATTGCAAATTTTTAAAGTTTATTTGTTTAAAAATACACACAATTTCAAAATAATTCTAACCTGTTCTCATTGTCGTAATTAAAACACGCATATAGTATGACTTCCGCTTATGGACGAATACATTCATTAGCATATTAGAACAATTTAGTTCAACAACAAACGCTACCATTTTTCCAATTAATCTTAAATCTAAAGAACTTTTTACAAGAATTTCCTTGAAACTGCATGCAAATATGCATTGGGGTGTGTGTGCAATATAAGCTACGATATAGGTGGAGCGCAGTTGCAAAGCAGTATTTTTGTGGGTCTCCGAAAAAATATGTAGCGGTTTAGTAGTTCAGCTCAAACGAGTTTAGTTAACACGCAATTATTGGTGTCTGTTTAAAAGTATAGCAACTTCCTCTTCAGGGATACAAATAAATATGAACCTAAACCTAAAAGAGTTAAAATAGAATGGGATTTCCTAAAATGGCCATTGAAGTGTTTAGGATACCACACATTAAATGTCTCTAATGCTTCAAGGTGTACACTTAACCTGCACGTTAGGGCGGCACTTAGTTATAAACAAATTTTCTTTTTGTGGCGCCATCCTGTCTCAGCTATCTCAACTAATAAATACAACATTTGTTTACGTTGGAAAATTACATAAAACTGTTATATTTGCTAAAAAGAATAACTTTAACGTACATTTTAAAAAGAGTCGCTTATCTTGTTTTTATTTCAAAAAATTCCTTTTAATTTTTCAAATATATTTCATAGCTTTCAAGGTATTCCCCTACGGTGTGTTTGAACTATAAAGAGGAATAATAAAAAGATTTCAACTCTCTCATCTCAGACCAACGTTTGGTGTAGTTTATATTACCTATGAAAACGTATTGCAGTGTTTGTAGGAGATATGGGCTCTTACAACTAATATAAATAAAATAATGCAGACTTGAACCAAAATTATATCAAATCCTATCGAACTAGAAAAAGGACTTTTGTCCGCTGTTCAAATATTTTATTTTTCAAAATATAATTTATAGAATTTAATTCTCTCATTTCAGATACTCTATATAGACCAATGTTTGAAGGAGTTATTTATACTGCGCCTGATACAGGTTTTATAAGCTAATAAACGTTAAAAAGCATAAAATTGAATCAAAATGTCATCAAACTCCACCTAACAAGAAAAAGCGCATGAAATTACTAGTCAATCATTTTATCTTTTGAAGCCAAGAGCTAGTTGAAATTTCGATATTATTCTTCTGTACAATTGAGATTTTTACATTTCAATTATTATTATATAAGCAATACAAATGTATTGCAATATGTACTATATTAAGAAAGCAACATGATTTCTGACGTAACATAAGTCATTGCATTAAATATGGACACATTTATACTTGGACCGACGGGAGTGTCTGGGATGAGTAAGATGGGATCTCTATTTCATTCCCCTCTAAGACCTTAGGGTAAGTCGGTGTGGCAGTCTGAATAGACAGACTCACATAGACGGTATAGTCCATGGTGATACCACGGAAACTAGAGATAAGGATGTCTCTAGTTTCCCCCGTTGAACCTTCCTGAGCGCCTCAAGAAGCTCTTAAGTCGGACAATATCTATATCGGTCAGATGTCCCAGGTCCCTAAAGAATAAGAGCCCAGTATTGATCCCCGTCTGTTCGCCAGGGCGGGGTTATTGCAGAGAAGATGTTCTATGGACTGCTTCTCCTCTTCATCCCTACAACTTCTGCAGAAATCACTAGTCGCAACCTTCAATCTCACTGCATTTTTTCCAGTCAGACAGTGTCCCGTCATGACGGATACAAGCAATGAGACGTCGGGTCTTGGTAGCGACAGCAGTGTGTGTGCACGCTTCAGATCTAAGCGAGGTCACATTCGTCTGGATTGATCACATGCCCGGACAGACGCCCACCAACCATTTGCTGCTAAATATGCTCCATCTCGCAGTAGGAGCTTGCAAGTGGCTAGAGGCATGCCCACGGACTCCAACTCGGCTGGAGTTTGTAAGATTGTTCATAGTCTTGCTAGCTCATCTGCTTTGCAGTTCCCTGGTATGTCCCTGTGGCCCGGCACCCACATAAGGTGAATGATTAAATACTGAGTCATCTCGTTAAGAGATCTGCGGCAATTTAGGGCTGATATTGAGTTCAGGAAGACAGAATCCAGGGATCTAATGTCAGCTTGACTCTCAAAGAATATGTTAATCCCCACTGTGGTGAGGATGTTATATCTCACTCATCCTGCCACTCTCTTAATGGCCAAAAGTTTAGCCTGATAGTAGCCTTCTTCCTATGCTTAGCCTGAGGTCTTTGAAGTACACCCCGATACCTACCTGATCATTAAATTTTGAGCCGTCAGTGTAGAAGTCAACATACGGTCTTATACCAGGAGTTCTACATTTCCATGTATCTCTATCTGGTATAAGTATATGGTACTTCCTGTCGAACAGTGGTTCAGCCAGAGTGTAGTCAGTAGTGTCTGTTTTGTCAGGCACCATGTTGAGGATCACACTGTGGCCATAACCACTGTTCAAACACTGCGACACCTCTCTTAGTCTTACCGCCGTAGCTGTGGCAGTCTGCATACTAATTATGTCCAGGGGTACTAAATGCAAAATTACATTTAGTGCATCGGATGGGTTGGTGCGGAGCGCACCTGTGGTGCACAGACTAGCCATCCTTTAGACCTTGTCCAGTATCCTACAGTATGTGGACTTCTCAAGAGCCTTCCACCAGACGGTAACTCCATACAACATTATCGGTCTTACTAGTGCAGTATACAAACAGTGTACAATGCGAGGCCTTAATCCCCATTGTTTCCCTATTGCCCTCTTGCACACATATAGCGCCACTGTGGCCTTTTTCACCCTGTCCAGAATGTTGAGTGTGAAATTCAACTTCTTGTCTTATAATACACCAAGAAAGGAATTTCGGTACCTCCCAGGGAGATGGGATCCACAGGTAGAATCTTGCACCTCCTAGTGAATAGAACCACTTCGGTCTAAGACCTTAATGTATGAACGAAAGGCAATCATAGAGAAGATTGATATGGACATTCTAATTTGCTCTGGGCTTGGAAGGATAAAACATTCGACTAGTTGACTAAAGTAGATGCTTCGTCTTCGAGATAGAGTTTGATGTCATGGTATAAGTGGTATTTTCCATTGATTAACTATATGAAACCAATGGCGATATCCCCTAGAATAATACCATAGCATGTTTTCAGGCGTAATGTGTGTGTGTTGCATCAAACATTGGATATATTTAGTTTGCTCGAACTTACGTAGGGTATATTAGGTAAGCGAAATTTAATTTCTCTATGAATGTAATGCATTAAGAAAAATAATAATCCATAAATTTTTATTCGCACTTGGCTCTAAAAGATTAAATATTCGACTATTATGTTCATGCAAGTTTTTTCTGTTTGATAGAGTTTGACGTTATTTTGTTTGAAGCCCTTGATATTTGTATTTTATTAGCTATACGAAAGTAATGGCAATATTCTATAGAATCATACCACAGCATGCTTTCAGACATTATATAAATCGTTTAGTTCGTTCGAGCTTACAGAGAGTATCTGAGATGAAAGAGTCTATTTTTCACGATAGAACAAAAACAATGTTTAATGCTGCTCAAGTGCTTAATATCGTTTCCGCGGATGTATAGATATCGGTAGTTCTTCGAATATTTTCGGGTATTGAACCATTACAATATCTGTAACAATTATGCGTTGTCTAAATATCCTGTTTATAGGGTCGGCATAAAGTATTTAGTTAGTTACACGCTATTATATCAGTTTAAGCAATAAGTCATGTGCGTGCAAAATCTAATATGAATATTATAAATAAAATGCTGTCCTCGTTTATAACTTTAACGTCATTTTAAGAAATTAATGTAGTACATTTATGTATGTACGCTGGTCAATTGTGCCTCGTATACTTCTACGCCTAACATGCGCTCCCTTTTCGAATCATAGCGTGTTGGAAATGAAAAAAGTCCTCCAATATCTCTAAATTATGAGAAATTCAGGTTAATTGCTTTTTACGTTGAACGGTTATCAAAACAAAATCCAAACAAGCAAGTGTTTAGGTAATTATTGATTATGTTTAATGATAAAGGAGTCCAGAATTTATGTTTAACCCCAAAGAAAACGCTTTAATTTCTTTCCCAGTCTGCAGTCGAGCCATTAAGTCATCTATGACATCATCGGCGCCAAATTTGTACCTAAAAGACAGCGTTCGTTAGTTGGCATTTCTCCGTATGTATTTTCTTGCCGGCAGTTGGGAGATAACAATGAATCTGGCCTTTGGTGGGGATCAATTTTTGGTGTGATGCCATAATATTTCAGCAGAACGTTCAAAGACATTTCAGTAGAAATGTGAATTGTAATTAATTGGGTGCAAAACGTATTGCTATTAATATAACAAATCTGTGAACATAATGTAAATAGTTTATAATTGGTTGATTCACTCTTGGTCGTAATAAAATTATTTCAGTATCGGGATTGAAGTACTTTGAGAACATGACACAACTTCTAAGGTCATAATCATAGTCCGGAAGATATGAATCTTCATTAGACCGAAATATTACTGATATAAAAAGATGTTCCCATAAAAACTCTTGAAAATATCTGCAGAAATTCAATATTCAACATTCAACACAGGCGAACTTAAAGAACTTGTTCAATAGTTAAAAAAGTACCTACCATCTTGATAACCCCCGCCCAAATAAGTAACAATTTGGTGTTGTTAAGATTTGGATCCACAATATCATGCATGAAATTCGTGTATAATAAACATAGAGGGGAACAAAATAAAGGTTCCAAATCGCTCACGGTTCCGAAAGATAAAATGTTGGACTCATGCAGATTTTTATTGTTTGATAGGGTTTGGTGACAATATGGCGGATACTGTTTGCCCTTTACTAGGTATGAGCTAGGCAGTAGTCTGGTTTTAGGCGTAATATAAATCGTGGCATCAAACATTGGAGACATTTAGTTTGCTCGAATCTACGGGGTTAGCAATTTGGAACCCGTATGTTATTCTCTTTTATGATAATAAACATTGTGCCGGGTTTGTAGGGAATAGAACATATCATTTGCATTTGAATCCGGTACTTAAAACTCTACTCTGTAGTCCAAGTAGTCCAAGACTCTGCTCCGTGATGCATGTTACAGGTAGGAGCAAATGTGAGCGACAAAAATGCCGATTTTTTGGCTTGTCACTTGATGCTGATAACGAAAATATTGGCGAAAAGAAAAAAGCATAACTCCAGATACGATGCCCTCAAACAATATAATGATATTCCAAAGAAGGGATTGCTAACCAGCTGGCCATTGCCCTTAAAAATATAAGACTGACATTGTCGCTATCCAAGAGGCGCAGACGCTCAGAAAACCATGAAAATGTATTTGTCAAGAGAAATCGTTGTCCTGGTTACGACGTTAAATTGCAGACAAAGTTATCTATTGTTGGTCATCCAAACTTAATTGGCGAAAAAGTTATTTTTCGGTTAAGAGTCGGTTCAGTACCTGACACCAGCTTTCAGCATAAGGAGGGGTATAATATAGAGATTTAAACTCTCTCTCGCTTTCAAAATATAAAATATTCGAATAGTAGAGTCAAGATATTCTTTGTTTTTTGATACAATTTGGCGGCATTTTGGTTGAACCTTATGTCATTTACTATAGATTAGCCATAAGAACCTAAAGTCAATATCATATAAAACCAACAAGCAGTACAGCTTGTTTTCAGGCGTAATATAAACCATTGCATTGAAAGTTGCATACATTGGGTTGGTCTTTCAGACCGACCTTTTTGAGCTCATGGAGAATTGTAGTGGGTTTGATATCGGTACACGTTGATCTACGAGAATGTTTCTATATCTGCAGCCTACAATATTTATGAAGAGGCTTTCTCCCGATAGGGATTTGTGCAGAATTTGGATTAGGCAAGACTCAAAGGTGATTGATAAGTTTATCAAATTCGATATTTAAACAACTTCACCAGACTTTTGAAGATGTTCGTTGTCATGGTTAGCTTCTTTTAAGCTGTATCGTTTTGACAGAAACTTAAAACTCTTCATTGTAACTCACCGAATTTGAGAAGCTTTCCCTGTTCCATCCATATAAACAGATTTATTTTGTATTTATAATGTGAAAAAAATATATATATAGTTTTGTAAAAAGTTTTGTAAAAAAAAACTATTTATTAAGTACAATATAGAGGCAATGGACTGCATTTAAATACTTGTAGTTATATTGAGTACAATTAAATTATTTTGTATCATTATGAAAGTGTTATCAGATAATGTTATCGGCAAATTCAAGACATCAGTTTTATACTCCTGTAATATTGTAGAACAAAGTAAACAATAGATTGCCCCGAAGAAACATGAGCAGTTATTGTGAAATTGTCTTGAAATATCTACTGATTGGTGTTCTTGTGATTAGATAAGCTTTGATATTTACAAACTGTATTTCAAAATGAACGATATATATCAATACATAGAATAATCATCATTAAATAAACATGTTTTGACCACAAACAAAATTTCCTTGCATCCCATGTAGGAGATATGGAAGAGCTTCTCACGTTCAGGCTACTTATACGCATTTCATTCGTAGACTCACCCAGCGGGACCTACAGTTTAGCGATGATTCCGAACGTTACAGTTTGAGAAGCATTTATCAGACTTGGTGAATACTCAGCTACTCGAAGTATTCGTCAGATACATTGAGGTGGCCGCCGCTCCAATAATGACAGCTATGCGCATCCCTATCGTCTAATGCGAATCTTGAATTCAAGTCGCCTTAAATGTGGTGACGTCTGAACACGATGTTGCTTGGGTCAGTCAAAGCGAATTCCCCAACAAATTGGGAGCGAAATTTTCAAATATTTAGTTTTATGCAATAAATGCATATTTTTGCGCTCGTAGCATTTTCCGGGAATATTCGATGAATTTTCCGGTGAAAACGCCAAATGACACTTGACAAATTTCTTGGCATTCCTTGGACATTTTTATTTTTTTCGAACCTATGGGAAGCATTTGAGGCGAGCGAATTGAAACCTCCATTTTTTTCTGTACTTCAGTCATATATGGGAATAACATAGAAGTTTTAACTCTCGCTCTAGTATGAATCATTTCACCAAACATTGGAGAGTTTGATCGAACTTATGGAGGTTATCTGAAATGAAAGAGTTGGGACTTCTATACTCTTCCCTTCTATGATAGTATCTGATTTCAGACATTCTCCGTATCCTGGAGCAAACTATATGTTTCCTATGTTTGGAATTATGATGTATGTTACGCCTGTGAAGTTATTCTGGAGGATATTTTTGTTGAGTTCTTTTAGGAAATAATGGTAAATTGCATTGACTTATCAATCATAAAAATATTTATTGAGCTTATTGGTCGAACATATTGTTAATACTATTTTTCTTTTAAAATAATAAATAAATATCTCCCTGTTATTCACGTCTAGGCTTCAACTCTGTCTGTCTCTGAGCTACAAAAGATCAAATGTTCGCCCAGCAGCTAAGAATGTGAAATTTAATCACATTTTGGTTCAAGTCTATGATATTTATAATGTATTAGTTATGGAAAATGGCAATGATAATAGTATAGCATAGCAGCATGCTTGCAACACAAATCTTTGCATCAAACGTTAGAGTCAGTTACTTTGCTCGGGAGTATCTGATATGAGAAGGTCTAAGTCCCTATATTATTCCACTCCACGGATTTGGTGTGTTCGAGCGCCCATATAACCACCAACCATTCTGTGAGTTGTGGTCTAAATATAATCGCAAGTAGTCGAATAAGAAGCAAGTCTAGTAAAAACTTCTCAAATTTAGCCTGTATATCCCGTTGATCTAAAAATAGAGTACGTGCAGCGTGCTGAATGTGAAATGCTCTTCCACATTCTGTTCATGGAATGTATATGAATTGACTTTTTTATAGTTTTATACCACCAAGCTCAAGTGACTTTCTAGTACAAGTAAACAGTTTGGTTGCTATCTCGACCATCCTTTTTTCCTTATTTGTGTTTCTTTCCTACATTAACTTGTTCGAGGAAGCCAATAACTACTTATGTTACCGTCTCCATAGCCCTTTACTAACTTTCAATTCAAAATCAATGAAATCTATTGTTTCTTCTAAATGTATTTTCAGAAATATACTGACAGTGCTTTCCACGATGCCCCCATTCCTTTCTGTATGAAAAATGTCTTCCAACGCCATCCAACGCACATCCTATATGAAAAATCTCTAGTAAAATCCTTTTCTATACAAGGAATGACTTCCAAGATACTTTTACATGCGGCAAGCATTTTAAGAAACATTTTTCTTTGCCAAAGAAGTCTTCCAAGATATTTTCCAACACGAAAAGTCTTTTTCAATAAATTTTTCTATATGGAGAGTGATCTCTACCAAATTTTTTTTACATGTAAAATGCTTGCTGATGCACTCTTTTCTCTCTAAAAAAACATGCAAAGTATCCTCTAAAAAACATTTCAATAAGAAAAGCGTCTTCCAGTATAGTATACATTTCTCTATGGAAAGTGTAATTTTTTAAACGGAAACTGTCAGCTATGCCTTTTTTTCAAAAAAATTACTTTCAAGACACCTCACTACACTAAGTATTTTTTTCAAATTATTTTGTTATTCGAAAAGTGTTATCATTTCGGATGCTATTCTATATGAAAAATCTCACATAAGATACTCTGATGTCATGTATTAAATTTTTCATATAGCTTAGGTCCTTTTTTACATGGAAAAAAATCTTGTAAAACCCGTTTCTATATTAAAGTGTCTTCTAAGATACTTTTCTATATGACGGGCGTTTCCCAAACCACTTTTTCTATATAAAAGGTGGCACTATTTCAAGGCTTTTTTTCATATGTGAAAATAAATTTTATATATTGACAAGAATCTCGACAAACACTTTTCGCCTTTTCCGGCGAAATAGAAATGTGTCTTGTAAGGCATGTTCTGCTTAGAGGAAATATATTTAGAAAATATCTATTTTTGAATTTTTATGGTCTGTTAACTTTTTTTTATCTGGATGGACAGTTATATATACTCGTATATACATATATATACACATGGAATTGCACTGTGTTACTCATGATCCATCCATACGTAAAAAAATGTCCAGTTCCAATTTTAATAAATTTGGTACCTGTCTTTAAGTTGTTATCCACTGTTATCCTTTTTTATCTGACTGTACACTTCGATTTTGATTTAGAAATCTCTTATACAACATTACAATACGCCACTCCTGCTCTTATTGTAAAAAATTGACAAAATGCATTCTAATAAATTTGGATTGCCACAGTTGAAACGATTTCAATAAAGATATATTTCGCAATGTTGTATTGAAATTGCTGACTTTGCCAATACCAAAATAATGGGGCGACTGAAAAAATGTTGCTCGAATAGATAAAGCTGCTGCTTTGAATGGATTTCAAGTCGTATAATAATATGGGCAGTAAATAAAATCAGACAGCTATTTTTAACCTGTCCTGTATTAAAAACGGTTTCCCCGATTGCTTATTTAACTCATTGGTCATAATAATATAATAACAATAAACTTATCAATTTGTTTACTCCATTAGCCTATTTTCACTTATTGGCGGATGGATGGTGGTGATAAAATTTGTCTCACCCGGACAATGGACAGTCATACAATTGGAAATTTCCCATTAATCTAATAACAGACAATCATAGCATAGTTGAGCTTCATTATCATTACATTACTTACTCTTTGGCGTCATCCTTAAGAATTCCTTTGATGCGAACTTTATCGCCCTCCTGGATAATATTCGGTGTGATTGAAGCAGTATACATAATCGGTGGCATTTTGCGTATATATAATATATAGTATTTGTTAGAACTTAATTTATAATATTTGCTAATATGTGACGTATTTGCTTCTTTATCGTATCTCTTTAGTATACTAAATAATTATGTCGGTTATTCACAAATATTTTTATAAAAATAGCACTCAATAATTAATGTTCAAGAGGAGCGGACAGGGGGAAGAAGTTAAACTACACTCAATAAGAGGCACTCGTAGTCGTCGGTCACCAGAACCGCAACCACGCCAATATTTGTGCCCAGGTATTTGGTATTATTCTGATGTTGTTAAACAATTTGTTAACAGATTCTATTAAAATCACTGATTGACCTTTAGCTATTTCGACACTGTTTAAAATTACTTCCTTACGAATTAAATTTCATTTATAAAATTTTTCTTTTTTCCACTTAGATTTCTGTCATTCAACACTCTCTTTGTGACAGTTGCAGAATAGAATGAAGTGCGGATTGTTATGGTAAATTACTATGTCAAATCCGTTGCTAAGTATAGAAACAAGATTTTGACCCACAATTTTTTATTTTATGCTGGCCGTCAACGTTTTTTCTTATGCTCTTGATTTATTATTTTCTATTAAAATGTTAATATTTTCCACTGTCACTTTAACACGATTATGTATGAATTATTTATGTTCCGAAAAAATGTGTTTTCTATTCAATATTGTGATATTTCAAATTGATTGTTAGTGCTTTGTGTTTCTGCCGCGTCCCATGTTCGACTTCTTGAAATTCTTGCGTTCAACTAAATGAAAACGATTGCGGCAAGGAGAGTCTTTATTAAATACCTTGAGAGATTTGATGATTTGTTGTTGTGATAGCGGCAGCCAGAATTGCCATGTAGAAGCAATAAATGGTGTTAATTTGCTGTTAAAAATGCAAAATTATTTTAAAGCAATTTAACGGATTAACGTCGAAAGTAAGCGATTCGAAGTGGTCGGTGTTGGCATGGGCACAATTTGGCTATAAAAACGATCTATAAAGTGCACTTACTATTGAGCGAGTAAAAGAACAATTCCTAAACGTAATACTATTCCAAATACTATTTTCTTATTACACTTTCACTCGAATGAATGAAGGTATACATACGAGTATACAGGGATATGCGCTCGAAGTTTTATCAACGTTACGCTGCTGTAGGAACTAAATGGCTAATGATAGTTCGCCCATTTTTTTGGCAAGCATCAGTCTCTTATATTGTCTACGGAAGCATATCGTTTTATGTCGCAGTTTGTATAGGAGAGTGCTGATGTGGTGAAGGCTTTTTCTTAGAGCGCTGTAGATATGTTTTTGGAAGCTGTAAATTTTGATTTGGAATGGATTGTTCGTAGGCTTACGAGGTGAGGCGAATGACTCTAATGTTCAGCTCGGTGTTGAAGCGACGTTGGTGGACGATGCGAATGATGAGATGTTACGACGATAATTTTTTGCTGACAGTTTTAGAACACCAGTTAGACGGTTGATGTTGTTATTATAATGATCGTTATTGTGGAGAGATCTTCCAGCAAACAGGAAATTAGATTAACGTAGTGAAATGAAGGAAACAATAAAACAAGTTGAATTGGAATTCTTTTAACTGGAGTAAATCCGTTTCACTTAAAACACAACAACGGTTTCATTTTCTTATGTTTAACACTTTCTTCTAACTTAGCGTTGGAGTTCACAATAGATGAATTGAGTTAAAAACACAAACTTGTCGAAATGAAATTTAAACGCAGCAGCATCATTGCTTCGTATTTGGCTGAAAAATTGCAACAGGCCATTGTTAACGAGCTACGACCATTATACGTAACAACAATACAAAATATGCCATGGAAGTGGACATCCCAAAGCAGCAACATCGCCGGAAATGGCTCAAAAAGTGAAGGCTAAAATTCTACGTAATCCATGATAGAAATGAAAGTTTGATCTTTTCTGTTGCAAAACTATGTACGGCTTAGAAAATGTAAACAAAATCAGGATCGTGTGTGGTTAGAGTACAAATCAAAGAACAATTTAGACCAGCACACTGCGAAAACAAGAGTCTGCATCAGTGATGCTTTGAGCCACGGTAACTGCCACAGGACGCCTGCCACTAGTTTTCGTTGAGCAGGGCATAAAGGTAAATCAACAAATCTATAGTTCGAAAGAATCCATTGGACGTTTCAACGCGATTCGCATCATCCCATAAAGCCCGTGAAACTAAACGTTTTTTACAAGAAAACATCACCAGCATAAAAGCTCAATATGTGCACATTTTTCCGTCATCTTTGAGTTTATAAAATTATATTGAACTTCTAACGCGCATAAATCAGTCATTTGAAAATTTGTTACAAGGAAACAATTTCTAGAAACTATTGCGGTATCTGCTCATGCAGATACACGAGGGCTGTGCCAAAACTAACCTAACAAAGAAGACACGAAAAAGTTGAGAAACATATTCTTTATATACAGTGATCATTTGGCAGTTCCTAGGGTCTCGTTCAAACCCTGCTACCCAATATTTTATAGTCGTAAATGAAGAACCAGACTCTCTCAGAGAAGAATCTAGCTCGACTTTAATATTGGTTGAACTGAGACCTTTCAAATAGAAATATTGAATTACATAACAGTGACCATTTTATTCGTGTTTACAAATTCACTGATATCGTTTACTTACGAAAAAAATTCTTAGTTGCGTAGTTAAAAATCACTATCAACCACTTTATTAGTTGGTATCAGGCTGCTTATTGGTGAATTTCTGAACAAACTTGTTTGTCGTTTAGGAATTATCGTGATGAAAATAAACATCAATTAATTTCAAATAAACATTTCGAAGGTTAATGACAGTATAACATGAAATATCTTCTTTATTTAAATTATATATTTTTTTAGGCATTGAAGAGAAGAACCAATATTGCGGAGTATCGGGGGAGATGCGACCAACCGGGAACAAAGTGTTTTATTGAAGTTTAGTAGTTGAATCAGGATTAAATTCGAAGAGAATAGATTTTGTTATGTTCCTATAAATAAATGTCCTGGATGAAACTTTCCAAATGTAGAAGTATCTTCAAAACGTTTTTTTTATATGAAGAAGTGCCGCGGAAGACGCTTTTCGCATGAAGAAGGGTACTTTTTGTACGAAGACGTGTCTTGTAGAAATTTTTCATGTGGGATATGCACTTTTCTACAAAAACAGCGTCTTTCTCGTCAATTTCTATATGAAAAGCGTGTTGCAAGATATTTACTACTATGAACTATTTAAAAGAAAAAGAAAAATTTGGCATTGTAAGTGTCTTTTAAGACGTTTTCGTTTAAAGAATGTTTCGCGAATGTTACGTTTCTTCGTAAAAGGTAAATTTCAACAAGCTTTTGATGAAAGATTGTATTTCACACCTTCCTACGTAAAAAGTACCTTCTGTGACTGTTCTATATGAAAGATAACACTTTTCTTTTCTGTATTTTTCTATATATAAAGTGTCTTCCATGACACTTTTCTATGTGGAAAGTGCATTTCATGACGCTTTTCCATAAAAAAGGGCCTTCCAGTAAATTTTTCTATAAAAAAGCTCCTTTCATGACATTTCTCTATAAAAGATGTATTCTATGACATTCTTATATAAGACATTTTTCTGTAAGAAACGTGTTTCCTATGCCACTTTTCTATAAGAAAAGTATCCTCCAGGGTATGTTTCTATTGCAAGATTTTTGTTTTACATGAAAAAGGTCTTCCATGATACTTCTTTATAAGAAAAGTGCCTTCCATTACACTATCCTATGTGAAATATGTGCGAAATATGCGAAGTTCACCTTTCAACACACTTCTATATGAATCTGTCTTCCATGTAGAAATCTCATCCTCATTTATTGAAAGTGCGTAAAAAAAGTTTCTTCTGAGACACTTTTATATAGTAAAGCTGTCTTCTTTATAATATGTCTATCATAAATTTCTCTATTCGAAAAATTCAAAACAATTTGGAAGGCATAATATTGTTGTATAGAAAAAGTATTTCTTAAGGGACTTTTAATGTAGATGATGTGGAGTAGATGATGTAATGTATAATTAGCTACTTTGTTTTTAGGCGTATATAATAAAGCTGTAGTGCTCTTGAAGAAGAAAATAATACTGTATAAGTTTTAATAAATAAAATTTCTGAACAAGTATTTGGTATTTGTTAACAACTAATTTACTACTAATTTATATTACATCTTATAGAATGTTAAAAAACTATTCACACATTAACAGCATTAAAAAAATAAATGCTGAAAAGTGGCAAATTGGCAACTCTTTATTAACCATAATAAATACTCTTAAACAATAAATATAGGGTATTTTAAAGAGTAATTAGTAACGAACAAACTCTTAAGTAAACTATTTAACTATTTGCACTAAATATGTTGTAAGTGATATACATCCGCTGTTGGTTGTTCCTGGAGAAAGATTAAAAAGAACTTTCCATAAATTAAAAATCTATAATTTTACTGTTGAATCATAAGATTTCTTTAAATGGAAACATTTGTGAATTTTAAATTATCCACATTGCTATTACAAAATATTGCTTTGCACACGTACTCTTTGTATGACTGGCAATATTTGACTAAGACGTAAAATTAATATTCATTTTGAGAATTCTAGGAACATGGATGTAGAATTTGGAAATTGCTGAACGAACATTATTCTTATTCTTATTCTATTATTCTTTAAGCGACGGTTGTTAAGTCTAGTGAAAGGATTTCATATTCGTCTGGTACATTTGGATGTTTGTTTTTACCGGCAAATCCACTGTAGCTGACCACTCCCCAATGTTAGAACGTTACAGTTACAGAGAAGGCTACAGTTTGACCAATGATGATATAGATCAGCATACGCAAGTAACATATGAATTTTGGTATTCCCCTATTCAGATTATGGCAAACGCATTGCAAATTGTCAAGTAAATCAACCAGATTTAATCAATTTCAAAAAGAATAATTTTTTTTTGTGAGAATATAATAAAATATTTGAACAATATGGTTAATTCTGTCAGGTTTGTCTGATTAGGAGTCAGAGAGAATTTATTGCTACGGTAATAAGCAGTTACGTGTTAACGATAAGTGAGTTACTACCAGAACGCCATAGACTGAAACACTTGGTGGAAGGTTAATCCTGTTTTTCGGCTATTTGCGCCGGCTCACCACAGCTCATTGAGCTTCCGCTAACGAGAGTTGGAGTTTTGTTTATCGAGAGTAACATCTGTTAGCAAGCAAAACTCTTCTCTTCATTTTCATGCTGACACCATTTGTTTTGTTTACAGCGGAACCGAGATAAATGAATTCATCCACCACTCCAAAATTACAGTTGTCAACGTTCACACAGCGTCCCAAGCGAGCAGATTCTTTTTGCGTTAAAACAAATAACTTAGTTTTGTCCACATTTGCCGCCAGACGTATTTTTGCTGACTCATTTTCAGTGCTTGAGAACGCTGCAGTAACATCTGACAGTTTTTCGCCAATAACGTCTGTATCATCCGCATACGCGAGTAACATATGGCTTTTGTTAAAGATAGTACTTAACTGCAGGTTTTCTCATATTCACCTCCAACAGTATGTTGAAAAGGTCGCATGATAAGCTATCGTCTTGTCTAAATACTCGTTTGGTGTGAAAATGCTTACTAAGATATCTGTTCATCCACACTGAAGATTTGGTGTCAGTCAGCGTTGGACATGGCTCCATGTAGTTCCAATTATTGGGCTCCTCGAGCCAAATCGTGTTTTAGAGCTGATGACATCAATATTACCAAAACGATTTTGACGAAACAGAGATCACGCTTGATTGGCCGTTACAGTATCAAGACCATAAAAATTATTTATTAGAAAAGATACTTGAAAAACTGTTTCACAAACAATTTCAGCAGTTGTGAACTATTTGAATTGAAGTACTCCGCTTTTGCAGTTCGAGGACATATGAAATATAAAAGTGTTTGTAATCGCAACGAAGGGACTATTGAGCAATCCTATCTGAGTCGGAATATTCGAGTACCAATTTTTGGGGTTAAAAGAAACCGATATTATTGGAATTAATATTAGTGATTTATAGGGTATTTCTAGATTCCATACAGGTTCTGAAATATAAGAAAGGTTTAATTTTAATCTTAGCTACAGCTTAATAGTTGTGGGCTATGAACCAAACTTATTTGAATTGAAATAATTAAATGTCAATTTTTGTGATTCTAGAAAAATTGAAAGTGTAAGAAGCAGGACTTATTGGTTTATGGGATGTTTGTTGACCCAAACAGGGCCTAACATACCAAACTTGACAGAAGATAGGAATAGCTAACATTTCCCCACTTTTCTCTATAATCAATCCTAACCGTATTTTATTTCGAAATAAATGTATGTATGTATGTAAATGTATTCTACATCAAAGTATTCAAAAGTTCACTTGCTTGATTCCCAGAATCTGATAACTGTAACCATAAAAATTTCGAACATTAATTTCTATGAATATCTTTTAAAGCAAAACTTCAGGTTTATGGCTTTCACAAGCCCAAAAGATGCCAGTCATTCAAAATGTAAATGTGTATGAGCATATTTTGTAATAACAAATAAACGGAATTTAAAATTCACAAATGTTTCCATCTTAAAGAAATCTTGTGATTCACACGACGTCAGCAGGTGATTTGTGTATTTTTTTTTTTTGGAAAAATCTGTTTTCCGTTACTCCAGAAACAAACAATAACGGATGTATAAGTTTTACTTGCAATATAGTTTGCATTGATTGATAAATTTTAAGAGTCTGTTATTTAATGCTCTCTGGAAATGTAGGCACATATAAAGAGAGTCAGTCAATTGTCTTCTTTTTAGAGTTGCCAGTTCAACATTCATTTTTTTAGATTTTAGCATTTCTATTTGGGAGAAAACATCTGACAAACGTTGATGCCGCATCTGATGATAAAAATGAAGGGTCATCCATCTGCTCTCAGTAGAGTTGTAAATAAAGAGTTGTAAATAAATTATGTCAAACTTTGCAACACTTGATAAAAACGTAAAATAGTTACACGCATACCGAAAATTCGCTGGGATCTGCTCCTAATATGCGACATCACGCTCTCGATAGAAGCGGTAAAGAAAATAAAAGCGTAAATGGACCACGATTTAAGGCCTTTTTCTGCCAGAATGACACTAAAAAACGCTGCAAATCCCAAAATCGCAACTTCCGTGCGATAAGCGAAGAGAGGACAAATTTACTATTTTCATACTTTCTAACGTCTTTTACAACTGAAGTTTCATATTGAATTACAATTATTTTATTTAATTTCATGTATTTACAATTTACTTATAAAAAATGATCTTTTGAGTTAATGCTTGTAGGAAACGACAGCACTTTTTACTTGGTTGCATTTCGTGTCGCTCTAGTGTGAATGTTTTTATAAGTGTGAACAGATACAATTTTTTTGTTCAATTTAGCAGCGCTTTGTCGTATTGCACTGACATAAACCAGTTCGAAATCTTTACAGGGAAGGTGCCCTTAACCGTTTAGCGGATATCCTCGGTAAATAAGCTAATACTAATCAGGATAAAGACAAGGAGAACAAAGATACATTTTATTGAAGTCTGAAAACAAGTACGATCTTTGTCATCTTTATTCCTGAACCAACAGGCAGACAATTCAATCTACATGACACCTCACATAACGGACTCAAACTGTCCGGTTTCTTCGCAATAGGGAAAGTGGAATCAGATTTTTACATGTTCCACAAAATAGTTTGTCGTTTTCAACAGAACATCGGAAACAAGATTGAATAGGTTGATGGTGAAAGGAAGGAAATATAATACATTCATCTACTTGTTTAAATTAGAATAAGCGGGAATATAAATAGGTTCGACGGTAGCGAACAAACAAACAAATCTTAAATTTTACCTTTTGGTGAAAATCTGGCGTTATCGATTTATTAGGTCTATGAACACTTTCAAAAGATCGGCTCAAGTCGAATGGAACCCGGTTCTGAAAAGTTTCGGAACCTGCAGCTTTTAATCGTAACTTCCGAATAGGCCTGACCGATGTTGAAATAGAATAAAACAAGCTGTTGTCATTTATTAAAGGAATTACTTTTTGTTTGAAAAGTTCATGTATTCCATTATGTATGGTAAGTACCGTTAACATTTTCAAGCTTTACCGCATAGATCCGGTTACATTTGATGGATGATCTACGCTACGCCGATTTTGAGGAATTTTGACAGAATGCGGCTTATTGGTGTACGATATTCTCGGGCGTTACTTGGACATACAAGTATTGATTGATAATTTAGCGAACCGATGGTCTCGAATTTGAAACCGAACTTTCGAGAGTTGACTTCGAAGGGCCACCGTGTCTATCGTAATACTCATACTTTTGCACTAACAAATAATCATTTCGAAAGTAAAGTTTTGTCATTTATTCGTGCTGCCCCATCGTGCAACATGACGTTGTCAAAACCATATGGTCGCCAAAGATTATCAGTATCACCCAATTTGGGTGAAGTCAGAAGTACCCTCTCCCTTTTCTACTTAAAACACTCATCTGTCATCGGTTCTTTATAGCGATTCTTTGCAGCAGCCTCTACAATGTGGCAATGTAAGCACTAACTAGAGGTGTTATGTTAAGGAGTTCCACTTAAATCAATCATTTAGTGATTTTTTTACTTTCTCTTATTATTAATTTTCAAGTCAGTAAAAAAAATTCAATTAGGTAATATGACCACATACGCTCAACCAACATTTTTTGCTGGACATAAAACCTACAATTATAACTTTTTGAAGTCCTGCGCTTAGAAATTATAGATGAATCACTGATTTATGCTAAATTCCGTAGGAAATACAACCCATTTTAATTTCCATAATTAAGATTACTAAACGCCTGATGTGTGATAAATTACAAGGAATTTGGTGCAATTGAATGAAAGATATTGATGTGGGACTAAATTGGTTACATTATGTAGTTTGTATAGGAGTTACCATAAAGAGCGCGGCTTTTTCAAGGATTTTTTTTCAAAATTTTACAAAGCTGTGTAATGCAACACAATTGAAGAAGTTTGAAGTAATTGCATTGTACAAATTAATGACAACTGCGGAAAAAATATATTCCGATAAATCTTGCAGGATGTAGCAGAAGGGCCGTGGTAATGCCTTTTATAAGCGATTATATTTGACTGAGTTCAGTACAATCGCCTAAAAGATATGAAACTATAAATATATGAGTTAAATCTTTATTGCAGTCAACAAATTAAGATTTTCATGAAAAACGCCGAATTTCTGGGAATAAGCCCATTTGTACGATATATCGATATATCCCATTTAAGAAAATTCATAAAAATTTATGACAGTAAAAGTATAAAAATATAACAAAGAAACGAATTATATAATTAATAAATTAAAGTTAATATAACTGCGATTTTATATTAAGTAGTAATTTTCATGAAATACAAGATTGATTTCTAATTAAGCCCAATATGTACTGAATGAAGGCGGTGCACGGCTTCAATTTATTCTTTGGCTTCGAACTCGGCTACTCGATTCCACAATGTGATGCAACTCTGTTTCATCAGAGATGTGAAATATTCTTAGGGTGGACAAAATAGTACTTGTTAGAGAATTTTCTGTGTGAAAGTTGCATTCGGAGCGATATTCCTGTACAAAAAGTTGCTTTTAAAACACTTTCCATAATGAAAGGAGTTCTTAAAAAGGTCTTGCATTTTCCATATAGAATACATGCTGCATTATTTGCTATTAAGTTAAGTGATGCCCTTACACGAGTTTTGCAATTTCGATATTTTTAATGAAAAACTGCGAATCTCGCTTTGCCTATTTTTTTATTTTTGAGGATTATTTTTTAAATATAATATTGTGATGTTTGCTTGCAGTTATTTTAATGTACAAGCATCGAAACTGAGTGAAATAGGACTTACTTCTAAGTGTAACAAATCACATGACGCAAACAATGGAAGTAGTTTATGTTAAATTGATTGAATTCCAACACTGAAATCGGAACAGCTTATGTTTTTACGTTCAAGTATGGAATAATAGAAAAAATTTAACCACTACAATTTTTCTATATGGAGTTTCTCCGCAAAAAGTCAGCACAGTTTTAGATTGGTCTGCTAGTATGTTATACCTTTAAGCGAGTTAATTGGCTATAGGTGCTAGAAAAAACGTATGGTAGTCTGAGTCGGTTTTAATTTAATGCGTCATTAAGCGTATGTCACAATTGCAGAGTGGTTCAGTTGTTTGCGAAATGTTTAGTATAAAACTTTAAGCAAATTATCCACAAATACAATTAAATCTAATCATTTCATTTCATATAGAGTACAAAAAGAAAGTACCATAGTTGCCATCACTAATTGTACGTAGCTACCCACCAGCCAATGGGAAGGCTCTTCGTGTCGGAGAAAAGAAGAGAGACAATTGCTAACTACAGAGCCGATAATTTATGCGTATCTCAAAAACGGAATTACGGTTGAAATGTTAAATGTGGAATTAAAAAAAAAACAGTACAAACTAATATTATTATAAATAATACGAAACCCATAAGATAATTATTTATTTTATGCCCTTCAAATTGCATTGTTTATGAACGAAAAGAATAATGTCAACGCGTTGTTAGCGACGTTCTGCGACTTCGGACTCTTGCTTTCCTCTATACTCTTTTTTACGCATTCTCTCTTTCTGACGGCTCAACTGAAGTGTTGAACATTTTTCTTTGATACTTTTTGCCTCATTATTCGGATTTTCACCGGCTGAAGAAGATTGCTGAGCTGGTATTATAGAGGAAAGTTTTTGCCAAAATTAGGTACTTATTTAGTTATTTTGTGTTTTGTGGAATATACTGGAACTACTGCCTGGAGACATAATAAAAACAGTAAGTTTTGAAGCAAATTGTACATCAAATTTGGAGGAATTTTCTTGTCAACTTGCAAATGAGCTTAGAATACCGGAAGAAGTTTCATACAAGATGTGAATAGAAATTAGCTTACGTAGCCTAAAATACTTTCTCCTAATATGATCTGCAGCCCTTGACGGCTACCAGTTGTTGATAATTGTTAGATTTTTTGGTAAAAGTTCAATGACCCTCATTGGATTATTCAATTATTACATTTGTAGATATGAAGTCCCAACTCGTTTATTTTCTACTTATTGGTGTGGCCGTAATGCTTCAAACATCCTATGCCCTGAAAGAGGAAGATTGTGAAGGTATTGAATGAATTATTTTTCAATTGTCGTTGGGTCATTAATTTTTTAACGATGTTGCATTCTCTTTCTCTTTCGCAGTTTGTATCAAAACCGTAAGACGTTTTGCTGAATCTTTAAGTGATGCCACCAAAAAGGACCACAAATTAATTGAGGCCGAATTTAAGAAATTCTGTAAACAACAAAAGAATAAGGAACAAAGATTTGTGAGTGTCTATTATCGATTAGCAGTATCGTCGCAATTTTGTAATGACGTGTCCGTCATTGGAATTATTGTTTACTGCTACTACTGTTGTTTGTGTTGTAGATTAACGTGTTCCTCATTCATGTGCTTAAATGATTTACTTTTACTTTTTCAGTGTTATTACTTGGGCGGCTTGGAAGAATCTGCTACTGGTATTTTGAATGAATTGTCCAAGCCATTGAGTTGGTCAATGCCAGCCGACAAAGTGTGTGAGAAACTAAAGAAGAAGGACGCTCAAGTCTGTGATTTGCGTTATGGTAAGTAATGTTGTGTGTGACGTAGATGTGGGGGACAATAATCATGAACAACCGATGAGGGGGCGTAGTAACAGTGACGTGGTCTGCTTCGATATGCCATAAAATTAATCATAATAGATAAGTGCATGTTGCCCTTGTAACATACATAGAGATAGAAAGATATAGATTGCAATGAGCGGGAGGTCGGACACAGAAGGTAAAATGTTTTCAAGCGCTTATTAGATAATTCAAGACCATACCAAATCAACGTATCTGATATGCTTACACATGTATACAAAACAAATTTATCTCGCATTCCATGAATATGATAGCTCTCTTTCGCCTCTTCTTTTCAAAACGGGCCACATGTCAATAGTTTCTTTGAAAAAGAACAAAATAGTGAAATCTTGTCATTGGGCAAAGCAGTTTTCCGCAGTTTCTCATTTTCGGGGAATTTAATTATTTTTCCCGGGAAATTGGAAAATACGGAATTTTTTGCTCCCTAATCGCAAAATTTCACTGCGCTTTTTTTCAAAAAAATCAAGAAATTTTTCCATTGTAAAAAACAGTTCTCGCGCTATTTCATTTTTCGGGAAATTTAGATATAATTGCTTATATCCCAGGAAATGGGAAAATCTGGGGAAAAAATGCGACGTAAAACAAATTAGCAGCAATGCCGCCTCTTTTTGAACTGGTATTCACAACTGAAATCAGAACAAATTTCATTTTTACTTCGTAATATGTTCGATAATACATTTGGAAAAGTGTGTAAAATTCCGTATTACTATTACATTTCACAAGTTTGTGTAAGTCATCCCGATTTCAATGTTGGAAATGTACAAAGAATGATTGGCGTTGCTAATTAAGAAATTTTCTTCGTGTAAAAACATTGCTGTCTGGCGGACAATATTAGCTTCAAATTTCAGGAATATTTTTATTGTATGGAGTTTTACCGCGAAAAGTCAGCATAGAACCAGACTTATGTATGTGGCAAAGGCAACCTCTGTTTTTGTTCATTCCAACATTGAAGGCGAAATAATGTACATTTTTACGTCGCAACATGTTCGATAACACATTTCTAAACTTGAAAATGAAATAGTAATAAAGAAAGACGCAACATAAAAATTCTGCAGTTATGTTATTGAATACACTCATATTATGGCAAAAAACATCAGCTGTTGGAATTTGAGTTTTGGAAATCAATTCAAGAAAAATTGGCAAAGCCGCTAAATTTTTTCACTAGTAAGCAATTTTTCGCGGAATATTTTCCTCATGAAAAAGCATAACATCCAGCTTTAGCGTCAAAATTTCATCGTTTTTTATATTTTGATGAAATCTATAAAAATTAGTGAATACAATTTGCCAGAACTTCCACGAAAAATAAATAAATATTCCGCCATCCTGGTAAATCTCTGAAAAAAATTTGAACGGAAGTTGTTGCTGCGTTAGGATCTGAAGCCGAAAAAAGGATGTACTTACGAATATTTTTGCATTGTGATTAGCATAACAGGTAGATGTTCAATATTTATTGCTTTAAGAATTATCAGCTGCTGCGTTTATAACTAAATTCGTACAAATAGGAATTTCCATGTTTCTATGAAAGGAGGAAAGAAAGGAGGAGAAGAAGAAAAAAAGAAAATCCACGGTGTCGTTAGTGTCTTATCTAATGAAAACCAGAGTTGCAGGACGTTAATGCAGGAGTTAACATTCATTACAATTTAAAAATGCTGTAGTTCTGCCGATTTTGACCGTTTTTATCTAAAAAAAGTCAGTATGTCGTGTACACATTTCAAATTTTAATAACAAACAAGTTTCTGTTCGATGTAACCATATTTATTCATTATATCCATCTTCTATTATATCTGCATTGCGGATAATAGCATCGAGTCTATCCGGAAGGCTCCAAAAGCTGCATGAATGTGGGCTGATGGTATTTTATCCTATTCTCGCCGAAGAGAGATCTTCAAGTTAATATCATCTCATATTTTCAAGTTAATATCTCTCCAGGATGGGCCGTATCAAAAAGTTCATTATTTTGAAGTCCGGGGAATATGGTAGCCATTGTTGTGAAGAAATAAATTTGGTAACATTTTCTCGCAAAAAACGTTGCGTTTCATGGGCCGAGTCTAGTGAAAGTGGCCAGTGGTGTCTACAGAACTACGTGCGCGAGGCATCATTTAAAATTTTTTCACAGTAGATTTGTTGATTAACCTTCACGACCTGTTCAATAAAGCTGAGGTGGCCAAGTCATCACTGATACAGGTATTTGCCTTCATAGAGCAATTCATTAGTCCATATTGTCCAATGGTTTGCACTCTAGCCACACACAATAATTTGGTTTCTTTACGTATTGCTTTAAGCAGGCTTTTCGAATAATCAGTTACCGGTAATTTTTTTTTTTTGACATAATGTATTACCTATTTGATTTCGTTCTCTCCACCATAGGTGCAATAGACAATCATACTTAAATTTTGCCTGATAAACCGCAATGCATTTGAATTTACTCAAATTATTGTCAGAACTTCACATAGTTTTCTCTCACTTTTTGCACTCACTGTTTGCCCAGTGCAATGCAAAGTCAATCCACATATATTTTGTCTTCTTTGCTTTTGTTCTCGACATTTTCAACTTCGGTTTTGTAATATGAAAGTATTAATTTCCATCACTTTTTGTTTGGCTATTGCTTTGCCAAGTCATAAAATACATTTAGCGAAAAGTCATCGCCAAAGTGCTCATTTGATCATCAGCAAAATCATTTATTTTTTATTTGACCAATGTCACCGTTTGTATAATCATCTAATTGTTCAGTCAACGCTTTGCCTGTCGTATTTTTTTGTCCATGTAGATGCTACCTTTCTGGTTTGATGTGAATTTATTTTTACCTTTGGAAACCTTTTCCATTTTGTCATCCCTAACATTCGTTAAGTTGGATTTTATTTAACGTTTTTGTAATTTTCTAAATACTTCTTTAGAGAATGTCATTAGATTAGATTAGTATTTTTATAGAAATTATTTATCTTTACTGTGGCAACATTAAATAACCTACATTATTCGATATCAGAAATATAACAATCCTAGTTTTATTTATCTGTTCGAGAAAAAGAAATTCATTACTTTTGCCATAGATGGTTTTAATCATTTGTATCCTATGTTGTGTAAATTAGGAATTAGGTTAGATTAGATGGCGTTAGAAAGATGTCATTACTAAAAAAATACTCAGACTGTTTTGTAATTGTTTGACTATGCATTGATTGAGCAGACTTCAAAGATGGACATCAGCAAAGAGAAAAGACGCCATATTTTACAGTTTTTCTTCGATAAAGGCAAAAACATAGGTCAAGCAGTTGAAAATGTGAATATTTTTTTGTAATTTTCATATTGTAACAGGCAATCAATCAATTTTAGTCTGGTCGATTCTGTTCCGGTAATGTTGATATCAAAGATGTACAATTTTCTGCAGGAGCAATTGGCGAAAATGCCGATAAAATAGCACTGCTTCGATTGGCCAGCCTGGACACCTGAATATGAATGGATACAAATAGAAGCTCGATGTGTGGGCGCCACAAAAAAAACCTCATGGACCGAATATCCAACTGAGGATCGCTGCTGAATAGCAAAAAATAGACCCATTTCTTAGGCGGATGAAAGATGAAAAGGTGAAAGGTGGTGATGGAAGGTGGTTCACTTAAGATAACGCCAAGCAAAAGTGTTAATGGTCGAATTGCGGTGATCCGGCACAAACGGTGATCAAGTTAGGATTAACGATCAGAACGAAGGATTTGTTGCGGTTTTGGTAGGATTGCCAGGGAATCTTTGAGCAGTCTACTATGAGCTGCTCCCTACAGCCAAACTATTAATCCGGAACTGTACTGTCAACAGTGAGGCCTTCTGAAGGAAGTCTTCGATCAGAAGCCAGCTTAGGCCAATAAGAGATCAAATGTGTTCCATCAGAACAACGCCATCCTACTCACATAGATAGTGACTTGCAAGGAGCTCAACGGGCTTAGTTGAGGGGTTTTGTTATCGTTATACCCCGTGTCCGCCTCCAAATGATTATCATCGTTTCTGTCTATGGCGATTGATTTTGCTATTAAAATATTCGCCTCAAGAGAAGCTTGTGAAAATCGACTGTCGCAGTTCTTTTTTTCTCTCCTAATAGGAACGACGGTTTCTATGAGAGAGTCTTACTGGAATTATCTTTAAAATGACAACATGTTATGCATATTTGCATATTTGACTTAAATCGTGTTATTCTGATTATGCTAAATAAAACGTTCAACGTCATGCAAAAAAATATATTTATTTTTACCATCCTACGTAACAATCTTAGTTTTTTGCATTCGTTCTTGGCAAAGGTCGGTGGTTCACGTAGCTTTAAATCATTACATATTAATCTTGTTTCTTTAGACCAGTTTGAAGTTACAACATTGAACCAATATGAAAATTACTCATCATATTATTTTTCTTATTATTATTTTTCTTTACAGAAAAACAAATCGATCTGAATGCCGTTGACCTGAAAAAGCTTAAGGTTCGTGACTTAAAGAAAATCCTCAATGACTGGGATGAATCTTGCGATGGCTGCTTGGAAAAAACCGATTTCATCAAGAGAATAGAAGAACTCAAACCTAAATACGTACGCAATGAGTTATAAGAATTGGAGCATAAACAAAAAATTACATAAAACACAAACAAGACTTGAATTTAGTTAAATAAAAAAACACACAAAAAATCGCAACTATAATATGTTCTGGTATTTTAAGCAGCAACTGTATTAATTTATTTGCATTTAATTTGTAACGGTGTCTTAGATGAAAGAAAAGAAGAACACACATACATAGATTTGTTTTATTTGTTTGTACCAATGCTCAATAAGAGAATATACAAGAAGGCAGAGATATTTTTCAAGCAAATTACAAAAATGAATCAGAAAACGTGACGAAAAACAAATACACATTACTTTTTTGATACAAATTTTACATTATTCAATAGTGGTTTTATTATTATTCCATTATAGAAAACATGAGAGATGTAAACACACTAACAATATTTTTATGTAATAAGAAAATTAAGGTTTGCTGTGACATTCGGCTGCTAACGAAAGGGTAACTTTTTAGTGGAAATATATTTTATGGATTTAGAGCAAGCTAAACTAAATTTAGCTAATGTCCTTTCAGTGCGACTGCTTGTAAGCAGTGCTGTCAGATCTGCCGATCTGTCGCCAAACTTGGGAACTTCGAAGGCTTTCTGCTACGAGCATTTTAGAATGCCAATTGGTAAAAATTTTAATATCATTCCCACATCAGTACGAGATGATTACGTCAAAAAATTGTGTATTTGTTCTTCTTGCGTATATGATTCTATAACGCCGGAATTGAACCCCACCTTAAGACGTTATTTTACTATATCTTTTTGGCAATTCTCTTCATAAACTTATGTGGCAGCATTACTAGAAGCATTATTGAAATTACGCGGATGTCAATGTTAATGCTTTGCATAAATATAACAATTTTAAATGGTAGGTAACGATAGAAGAGCAAAGTTTTCAAATCTGTAAAGTGAATAACAATTCTAAAACAAAATAAATTGACATTGAAACCAAATATTCGTACGCATTGAGAATAACTAGTAACTCAAAAATGAATCGTTGACATAAGACAAGATGGGAACAGGAATTGTAAGCAAAAGGTATACACTTTTCAATCTGCCTAAATGATTTGTCTTAAGCACGGTTCCATGTCCTATTTAGACTGCTTTAAGCAACTCTATGTTACCATGCGGCAAATGCATCGTCCAATTTTGCGCCCAAAACTTGCGTTGAGATCTCAAACGCAGCAGAAAAGGTATTTTACTTTAATGTGTTTTAAACTATCCAAGTTAGATCTTTCAAATGAAGTAGTGAAGTTTTTAATATGAAACTTTTGTTTCTTAATTAATCAAGTTGTTGTAAACAATGTTAATAATAAAGTAAATTAATGCTAGAAACCATATTTGTAAGAATCTAATAAAAAAATTTAATTTGTAACTAAACTTTATTTGGAATATTTTGGCGATATTCGACGATGCATTTGGCGGTGAAGCTTAAAAAAGCAGAATAAAAAGAAAAAAAACTGACAACATTGCTTATAAGAATTATCACAATGTAGCAGTAGAACATATTTTCTGGTTTCGGTCTACATTTATCAAATATATTGAGAATTTTTTATTTGGATATATTTCGATTTTTATTTAGAATTAATTTAACATTAGTTTAATTAAACACATACATGTCAATATCAATAAAAATAATAAAATGGATTCAGTTATACATCAGAATTTTTGTTTTTTAATAAAATTAATCAGTTTTCTTTGTTGGTTGTTCACTATTTGTTTGTTTAGTTTGGCTTAAACTTAAATTCATTACAAAATTATCATAATAAAAAAATTCAATAAATATTAAAATTTGTTAATAATTAAGATTCAATTGTTTACTTTTTTTGTTTATTTAGTTTACAGCGAGCTTAACGTCTATAGGGTTGCTTGTTGTAGCGCCCTCTTTCGTTTTCTTGCGAGAGATTCGTGTATTCACTGTAGACCACACACCACAGATACGATAAAATTGCTGTAAATAGAAAAAAGAGTGGATAATGAAATTATGATTTATGAAAGTATACCTTTAGGATGTTAAAAAAGTTTATACTATGGACAAAAATTTATGTTGCATTATTTTAGGTGTTTGACAAAATATACAGGGGAGATTTATAAAATAGAGTTAAATAGAGTAGTGCACGTGGCGTGCATTTTCGTGTCATGTATTTAAAATACAAAACAACGTGTGCGGATTACACGACCTAATTATTTTCTTAGACTTTGGCATAATTACAAATTATAGTAATTATATGATATTGTGTAGTAACATAAATTACATGAACCCTAAAATTAACTTCATTTAATTTATTTATACATTCTGTCAAACAAAGTGCTGGAATTGATCATTTAAAAAGGCAACTAGTCAATGCTCTTTTTATCGCTAAGTTGTACTTTATACTAATGCGGGGTTTCAGAGCAATTTGATATTTAGTTTGTTTACAATGCTAGATTTTGTTAATTCACTTCAGACTATGTTATGGATAACGGATGTGGATATGGACCTCGGATAAAAATTTCATACAAATGATTCGTCTCAAATTTTACATTGCAAATGGCATTTCATGTTTTCATCAGTGTTTATCAAAAACACAATTATTTGAGTGGTACAGTGCACTCGAAAGTGAAAGATTTGTCTCTCTCTGGTCGAAAACCAACGTCTTTGAGCAATTTTAATATATATGTAGGTAAAGTAAAGGAAATGGTGAGTGAGAATAGTTATTTCTGTGTCCCACGAAAGGATTCCTGTAATTTCACACGATTTTTTGGGTATACAACACGTTGCCGCTTAACTAGATCTCAAAGACCTGAATTAAAAAAAAACTCAATCGCGTAAAGTTTGCCGAAAACTTACTGGAATGAGCAATTCCTACTCCACATTCATCAAACGAATTATAATTGGTGATGAGACATAGGAAATCGACAAAACCATGATAGCGATCTATCTCGCAAGGCTAGTATTATGAAGGAATTTCTGGCCAAAAACTCAACTGATATCATCGCACAGCCTCAATATGACAGCGGTTGACATTTTTCTCCATCCAAAAATCAAATTGTCAGTTCGAGACGTCCTTTTTCAGACGATAGAAATGAAGTCTATCGAGAAATGAAACCACTGATGTCCCTAAACATTCTTAATGTCGAAAAAAAAAAAAAAATAATAAAAAAAACAAATTTTATAATCAAAGATGTTTTAGTAAAAAATATAAAATATAAATATAAAAAAAAATGTCTTCAAAGATATTTTTCAAATAGAAATATGTCTTCATAGGCGCTCTCATAGAAAAATGTGTCTTCATAGACACTTTTTTGTTCAAAAGTGTTTTCTAAAAAAACTTGAATCGATAGAGTCGTAGACTCTTCCAGTATAAAGAAGTTTCTTCAAATACACTTCATATGGAAAAATCTGTTTATATTGTATATACGAGTACTTTTCATGTAGAAAATTATCGTCACAAGTCGTTTTTATGTATTATAGAACATTGATAATAAGAACGTCTTTTCATTGATACTTTTCGTATCAAGAAGTGTCTTATTAGATACTACTACTACATAGGAAAGAGTCTTCAATAATGTTATTGATCTTCTATATAGAAAACTGAAAGGAAAGTTGTCTCTATAGACGCTTTTCTCACAGAAAAATGTTTTTGCAGATGTATTTTAAGTGGCAAAATGTTCCCCTAGATATCTTTCATAAAGCGAAACGTCTTACCAGAGACATTTCATATAGAAATTTGTTTTTATATACACCTTTCAGGGGTTTCTCCATGAAGAAAAGAGTATTCATAGATGCTTTTCGAATAGGGAAGTGTGTTCATACATAGCTTTTGTATAGAAAAAGAGTCTTCATATATACTATTATGACAGAAACACTTTTCGCATAGAAAATTGTCATCACGAGTACTTTTTATATAGAAATGTGTCTTCAAACTCCATTTTTGTATAAAAAAATATCTCAATTGATAGAAAAGACGTGTTCACATAGAAAAACTTTTTCGCTGATACTTTTCTTGTCAAGAAGTGTATTTCTAGAAATTACTAATATTAGAAAGTGTTTCCGAAGACACTGTTGATGTAGAAAAGTACTTTTGTGAACGCCTCTCTAATAGAAAAATGTCCCCTTAGACATATATTGTATGGAATAGTGCTTCCATATACACCTTTCTCATAGAAAATTTTTTTCGCAAATTACTTTTATATAGAAAAATATTCCACTAGATACTTTTCATAAAGCATTTCACGTAAAAATGTGTTTTTATAGACATTTTCGAAATAGTAAAGTATAGCCATATATACTTTTCATACAGAAAAGTGTTTTTTTTTTGCATATGTACTTTATATATTGGAAAGTTTCTTCATGCCTTCTTAGAAGCTTTCAAAAAAGGAAAAGAAATAAAATCCTTATAGATACTTTTCTACGAAAATTTGCTTCCATATATAATTCTCACGAAAAGTAGTATCTAATAGACGCTTCTTATACAATAGACCTTTTATAGATACTTTTTCATATAGAACATGTTCTTCAACCACATTTCCTCATAGGGAACAAAATTTATTTTCTAAATCGCTGTTAATATGGATATGGAAATAAAATTGTATCCTCGTAATCTATTCTCATAGACACTTTATATAGAAGAGTTCACGTATAGGTACCTTTAGTATAGAGAAGTACGATGGCAGTTCTAAAACTAGCTGACCTAACGAAGAAGCCACAAAAAAGTTGTGAAAAATTTTCTTTATTTTTCTACATGATTTTCTTTTAGCTCGATATACTTTTTGTAGTGATGTTCAATAACTTCTACTCCCTGTTTATAGTAAGAACTGTCAAGCTCTTTAAAATAGCCTTCAACCGCCGATTTCACGTCTTCATCGTTGATAAATCCATTTTTTAAAGTTTGGAAATAGAAAGTAATCAGAGAAAGCTAAATTTGGCGAATAATATGCGTGATGAAGCAATTCGAACTTTAATTCATTAATTTTGGCAATAGTGGATTTGCGAACTGGAGCATTGTCTTGATGAAACAACACGTCCTTTTTCGCCAAATGCGTCCTTTTTTCCATAATTTCATCCCCTAAACGGCGCAATAAATGAGCATAATATTCGCCGTTGATGGTTTTCCTTTTCTGAAGATAATCAATAAAAATAATCCCAATCGCATCCCAAAAACCTTGCCTGTAGATGGAACCGTCTTCACCTTCTTTGGACAAGATTCTCTCATTCCAGTTCACTGGTTTGACTGTTTCTTTGTCTCAGGTGTGAAGTGGTGGATCTATGTCTCATCCATGGTATTAATCCAAAGCAAAAATTCTACTGAAACATCTTTACGACGTTATTTTCGCTCTATTGAAAGCAAGCGCGGTACTCATTTTGCGCACAACTTTCTCATCTTTGGTCCATATACGAGGTATAGCACTGTTAGAAATGCCTATCATTTCAGTCAAGGATCATTCAATACCATTTCGTGGATTTCCTTAACTGTGTCTGGCGTGGACACCTCAATTGGTCGACCATTACGATGTTCGCCTTGGCAGCTCGTACGCCCTCGTACAAACTCTGCTACCCAATATTTTACAGCCATAAACGAAGGAGCGGACTCTCCCAGAGTAGAATCTAGCTTGGCTTTAATATGGGTTGGATTGGAGGTTTTTCAACAAATTTTTTCCATGTTTATAAATTCACTGAGATCGAAACTGAGAAATAAAAGTAAAAAATAATATGGCGCCTTGAAACTTAAAACATATATTTTATAGGGTTAACACTTTTCACCAAAATAATTTTTTCCAAACTACTGGCACCATCTATGCGTCAGATCAGTTAGTTTTGTTATGTATTTAAAATTCAATTCGATTCACGAATTCATAAGAATTATGAAAATATATAATCTTTATACAGTCGACATTTTTTTTTTCTTAAGGCCATAAACTGTACGATTAAAATGCCATTTACTTCGGTTATTGCATTTAAAGATCTGAATAATATTATAATATTTCTGAAACAATTTTATTTTTCAAGCCACAGTAGAATAACAAGAAATATATTCACTAAATTGAAAAAAAACCGACGATATTGCAGCGTTTAGGTGATGAAATTATGGAAAAAGCCGCATTTGGCGAAAAAGAAAGTATTGTTTACTCCACACATCCACTATTGCGATGGCCAAAATTAATGCATTAATTAATTAATTAATTATCTTCTATTTCCCAACTTGAAAAATTGGCTCGGTGGTAAAAGATGTGCCAACAATGAAGAGGTGGAGGCTGCGGTTGATGGCTATTTAAGGAGCTTGACAATTCTTAGTATGTATAAACAGGTTATAGAAGTTATTAAATATCGCTGCAAAAAGGAGGTTATATTGGAAATAAAGAAAATTTTCCCAACATTTTTGAGTCTTCTATGTTGTTAGGCCGGCGGTTAGTTTTGGAAGCGCCCTCGTGTCTCAATACGAAATAATTTTTTTTAATGTTTTTTGTGGATTTTTTTTTAACTTGTTTTAAATTTTTTTTCGAGCAAGTTTTAGCTTTTTTTATTGCCAAGTTCTGGCAACACTGTTCATGATACCGTTTATAAATAGGTGTCAGATAGGTGTCATTCATAACGAAAAATGTGGTGACATAAACGCCAGACTGTTTGACGATGTTAACTGCCTTTAATACGTGTCAAAACATTTTATATTTTCTACAAAAATTTTAGTTAAAGTGCAATTTCACTAACCATATATAAATTATAGCAAACTACATACATCATTATAGCATACATTTATATACAAATAAGTGCTTGTATTAATGGTGTTTGTCGCCCAACTGTTTGCTTATTGTAATACAATACGTTTACTTTTTCTTCAGACCGATAAGTACATGTGCTATAGAAATTAAACGTCACATATCACATTTTATATTTAAGCGAACTCTTGTTTATGACAGTAATAAAATATTACTTCAAAACCCATGGAAAGTGAGACCATCTTTCACATTCACACGAAACCGCAAAACAACTTTCCATTAGCTTCCATTCTAAATGCACTTAACCCATATCTACAGATTCATATGAATCCCCAGCATCACAAAGAAGATGAAACTAACCCCAAACAACGAAACGACCTAATTTGCGAATGCAACAACACCATAAGCGGCCTGTGAATTACATTTCGCTACGAATACTCGACGTAGTCGTTTCGAGTGCAATCTAACAGCTGTCATACTTACCACATGCAATCAAACCGAATACCAGCCATAAAACACCCGACAGCACGAAACCGTCAATGAAAAAGACAACCGCTGTATAGATGACGGACACCAGGAGACCAATAGCGATCATTATGCCCAATACCACCCAAGGCATCATTAGATAATGGTTGCGCTATAAAATGTCATAGCAAATTGCAGATAATGCATATTAGAAACGGATAAGCTTTTGTGGGGGTCTTCATTTAATTTACCTTAACTACACCCGCGATCATAAGTGTCGATATCAAAATGGTCATGCAAAGATTTATGGCCAATATGATTTTTACGACCTCTGTATCCAAATCGAAAAATATTGTCTTAAATGCCACTCTGGTTGTAAATATGACAATAATGGTGATAATGGATAGAATGATGGCCAATAGACCGGAGATAATGGATCCATTCCGTAGGGATTGACAAAAGCAACAGGTGTTTAGTAAAGGTCCAGCCATCTTGAGCTTATATAGAGTTTAGAAAATCTGAAAATAGGAAGAGAACTGCGAATTAATATAAGGTTTAAGAAGAAGTAATAGGAAATATATATGAACTAGTAGATTCCACTACTGTGTAAGAGGCAATTTTTGGTTTTTTGATTAATCCGATAATCACATCACACCACATTGTAATAAAATAGTGGATGTTTATGGCACTATTTTATGAATCTTCAGAACTGAATTTTTCAAAATTCAGCCTTATGTTGTTATCAAAAAATTGTGTTGGACAAAAAATCAAAAAGTTCAACACTATTTCACTATGCAAAATATCAACTGATATACAAAAACTCCCTTAGAAATTCTATATGAATGAACACTCACCATTTGAAACCAAAACAAAAAAATCAAGGATGTCAGCTGTTAAATATCTGTCAATAAAGTGCTATTTATTTAGTGAAAGGTTTGCCATTTGCATAAAAATAGTTGAAACTTACCACATACAAATATGGTGATTCAAACGTGATTCAACACGACCGATTTTGGATTTATTGCATGAGAAGTTTCCAGAAAGCGTAATTTCACGTTTTGGCGACGTCAATTGAACACCAAAATCATTCTACTTAACGCCGTTAAACTGTTTTTTTGTGAGGCTGCGTCAATGACCCTGTTTACGCGGATAAGCGCGAAATGTGCGAAAAAATGATCTAAAATAACTTCAAAAGTATCCACTGCTGCAACCAATACGGAGGCGGTCATTTAAACGACATTATATTTCATATATAATGGCAAGGTCAAAGCATTATAATGAAATAAAAGTCTCATCGAAATCATAGCTTTTTCTGTATTTTATTTAACTTTACTTTGAAAGTGAAAAATGAATAATCCTGTATTTGAAACACATCTGTTGCAATTCAAAACACATCAGTTACATTTAAAAATAGAATAGAATAGTTCAGCTTGGTCGAATCTTTTATACCCTCCAGTTAGAATTGATATTTAGGGTCTTGTGGACTTTGTACCGGTTCCTAGTCTGATATATAGGTGTGCAAAAAACGACCGCTGCTCATATATAATATATCGACACGGCTATCCTTTCCACTAGCGCATTGTATTTTCTTAGTATTGTTAGTATTGAGCGATGCTATTAAAAAGTATTTGCATTGGAATGGTTCCTTCCAATATCAATCAACTATATGCTGCTTCTAGTTACCGTACTGGATGTCTGCTAAATTAGATTGTATTTATTGTAATTGAATGAAATATATGAATTTAGGAATATGTGGATTAAGACATTTGTATATGAGGTATCAGAAAGAGCGTGGCTGTCCGGTCGATATTTTTAAATTTTATCAACTCAAAATTCATCTAACTGCAGTCTACTAAACGAGATTGTAGGAGAAAATTCAAATTTGAATTAATCAGTCAATTTGTATGGGAGGTACTAGAAAGAGTGTGGCAATGCCGCTAATTTTGATTCTCAGAACTAAGTCTATCAAGTGGAAGATATGCTCCAAATTTCATTAGACTCAGTATGACATCTTGAAGGATATGATGCTAAGAATAAAGACTAAATGGCTCGTTTGTATGGGAAGTATCAGAAAGGGTGAGGTTAATCGGTGGATTTCTTCAAATCCTGTCACGCATTATAAACCAAAACAATGGATGAAAATTTACATTACTGCAGTCAACAAAGGGAAAAAATAAATTTCGGAAAATTTGTAAATTTATGTAGCAGATACTGGAAGTTTCATAAAGATTTATGACAGTTATCGTATCTCGTGTCAACAGATAGGCGTCTATCACTCCATTGATTTTGGTCCCCTGTATACAGGAAGGAGAAAAGGTGATAGATAGCGCACTACTCGTTTAACTAAGCAGCAAAGTGATGAAATGTATCCAGATTTTCCTGAAATAGTGCATTAAATCATGCGTTTTGCAAACAGATTGGTAAGCGGTTGCCACAAAAATGTTGACAAGATTTCAATGACAGTATCTATTTAGTAACTTAATTATTACTTTCGACAGCTGATATAGGTGGATGATATCCATATGAAAAATATACCATAATGAGCCGTAAAATAGGCCCAATTGCTGAGAACGCCGTGGAATAGACAAATTCTGATTATTCGCCACACTTTTACTAGCAGAAGCGATATTTTCGACAGTGCGTACATTGCGGTTATGCCCAGGCCCGGCCGATGATGACGACCAAAATCATCTCGTAATGCACGAAAAGTGTCCAGGTTTGAATCACCATTTTTGTAGTAAGTTTTAACTATTTTTAGGCGTTCTTCGGTTGTTAAACGATCCATATAGCAAACCTTTCACTAAATAAATAACACTTCAGATGACAGGTATTTAACAGCTGTCGGCGTTGCCAGATTTTGAAAGCACTAGACAGATAAGCCGTTACAAGTTTTATAATTTACAAAAGCTCATATAATACGTATGGGATATACAGGGTTGCCCATATTCGACGGACCCATGTTTTTTAAAAAAAATTCAAAGAAAAAAATAAAAATTTGGCGGTTGGCAATCTTATTCATTTAATTTGTTCCAAGTAGATTTGTTTACATCAATTTTTGAATATGATATCTCTCAAATGGCCGCCTCTGGCGTTGATGGTGTATTGTGCCCTTTTTGCAGCATTTTCCATCGTTTTCGCCAACATTTCGGCCGGAATAGCGGCTATTTCTTCACGAATGTTGTCCTTGAGCTCTTCTACGGTCCTTGGCTTGTTAACGTAAACCTTTGACTTCAAATGTCCCCACAAGAACAAGTCAGCGGGCGTCAAATCGGGCGAACGCGGTGGCCAGTCCAAATCACCACTTTTCGACATCAAACGGCCCGGAAACAAATCCTTCAGAAAATCGATTGTTATGCGACTTGTGTGCGGTGGAGCGCCGTCTTGTTGAAACCAGAACTGCCTCATACGCTTTCGACGAATAATTGGCATCACAAAATTGGTCATCATGTCGCGATAACGCTCCTGGTTGATGGTAACAGCATGGCCATTTTCGTTTTGGAAGAAAAACGGCCCAATGACCGTTTTCGCACTAACGCCGCACCAAACTGTGACTTTTTCGTCATGAAGAGGCAATTCTTGAATCTCCTGAGGATTTTCAGTGGCGTAAATACGGCAATTTTGCTTATTTACGGTCCCATTCAATGTGAAATGGGCTTCATCGGACATGATAATTTTGTTCCAAAATTGCTCGTCATCATCGGCCATTTCGATGACTCGTTGGGCCCATTCCAATCGACGAGGCTTGTCCGCAGGCAACAATCTTTGCGTCAATTGAATTTTGTACGGGAACAAATGCAAATCAACGCGAATAATCCGTTGTAAAGTGGACCGAGCCATGCCCAACTGCTGAGAACGGCGTTTTTGGGATGTTCTTGGGGACCTCTCAACACTGGCTCGTACGGCAGCGATATTCTCGGCCGATCGCCTTGGTCAACTTTTATTTGGCCTCTTCGGATTAGAAAGAGCCTAACCAGTCGAAAATTTTTCGTATAAACGCTTAATGGTGTTCTTAGAAGGCGCACTTCTCACATTTTTTAATATTTTAAAAGCACGTTGAGTTTTCACAATTGACTTCTTCTGTTGAATGTAAATTTCAACTATTTCAGAGCGCTCGCGTGGCGTGTATTGTTCCATGGTAAAAATCTGCTTGGACTGACGCTTCAAACGCGGTATGTCATTAAGCGATCTGACATCTGTGTCAAAAGTTATGGCGTTGCCAGATGGGTCCGTCGAATATGGGCAACCCTGTACTTACTTTTCCAGCCTCTTAAAAAATTTGTGGATAGTAAAACCTTTACCTTTTTTGCCAGCAAGGGTTTATGGGAAGGGCGACAAAAAGTATTGGACCAGAATGGACAATATATAATACAACAAAATATTTATTCACTATGAGAAAATCATTTGTCATTTGTTCTCATATAGATGAATGAAATTACTTTCCAAACGATTCGAAACTTTATTAGATAATACAGGATTATAATGATATTTTCAAATTCAGGATGATAAAATAGTTCATAAATGTAAAGGGTATCCTAACAAGAACGCAAGATGTAAATGACTGATGCAGCAATTGAATTGTTTCTCTGGCTGTATGACATATGGTGCCGTCCTGTTGAAACTACATGCCCTCCACATTCATTTCTTCAATTCTAGGCACAAAAAACTGGTTATCATTTCACGATACCGAACATCATTGACTGTTTGCGCATGACATACCTCAGTTTCATAAAAAAAGGTCCAATGATTCCTCCAGCCCAAAATCCACACCATACATTGACACTTTGAGGATGCATTTGCTTCTCGTGAACCACTCGAGGGGTTTCCTCACCCCAAATGTGACAATTCTGCCTATTGACGAAGCCATCAAGATGGAGATGGGCCTCGTCACTGAAGATCATTTTGTCGGCAAAATCAGCATTTTCATGTTGTCTCTCCAATACCCAATTAACGATCTCCCTTCGCTGTCCATGGTCAGCTGGCTTCAGCTCCTGAGTCAATTGAACTTTGTATGCATGAATATGCAAATCTTTCGTCAAAATTCGCTGCATAGCGGATTTGGAGACACCAATTTGCTGAGCTCGTGCCGAATTGAGGTGGATGGAGTTTGAGCGGTACCATCACGTACAGCTACAACATTTTCGGTCAATTGACGTGGTCGAAGGCGCGTTGTTGTCTTTTCATCGCTAACAGACCCAGTTTTGGCAAATTTATCCATTCATCTCTTTACAGTTGACTCTTTTGGAGCATTATTGTGACCCCAAATTGATCGCAATTTGCGAACTGTAGCCACAAAACTTTCACCATTTTGGTAAAACAATTTCACAATGAGAATGCGTTGTTCATTCCTGTAGCGCTCCATTTTTACTAACGTCGTACCTTCTACTAGCAAATAATAAGAATTCTTCAAATGTCAAACAATGACACTTCGAATGGTGCCAAATTTAAATCTTGCTTTCTTGTTGGGGCACCCTTTATAATGACTTATTTCTTATTTCGAAATTTCTTTGTTGAGATATAAAATCCGAACTTTTCAAGTATTTTCCAGAGGGCTAAAACCAGTTTAGAAAAATTGTATTCAGTTTAAAAGTTGCCATAGCGGAGTTATTCAAATCCTGATTTCAAATCGCTGAAAAATGGTGTGGAACACAATCTAACAACATTCTTTGTCAATAGCAAAGTCTTTTCAGCACACTTTTTCCCATACAGACAATATTATTGCTTAAACAATTCCTTAGCGAGATACTTCAATAAGTCGATTATAATTGCTTTGAAGAAATGTATGCTTTCTGTATTCCAACATTCAAGTGTTTGTAAATTTCCCAGCATTTCCGATTTTTTTATTCGATTTGAAAATAATAATTGATATCGTAAGGCAATGCGTGGTTGTGACGTCAATTGAGTTGTTGTGTTGTTCTTGACTGAACTTAATGCGAGAATAAATTTTCACGTAAAAATTTATTTATAGATTTCTCTTTGTTTAAATAAACAAAAGCTTATTTAAGTTTAAAATTGGCGGTGTTTTGATGATGTGGCGTTCGTTTCTTCAGTTCAATTTCTTTTACAACGCAATCGTGATGCATTTGTTTGGGATATGATTAAGAAATGTTGATGACTTAATAGTTAAAAATTTCTTAGTAAGTGGAATTAATCACCAGCAGAGCAGGTGTAGTTTCCACATACCATTTGGAGTTTTTGAAAAATGTGCCATAAAAAAGTACATAGTAATGAAAATGATCGAAAATTAAGTTTTTTTTTTGTTATAAAATCTTGGTCCATTAACGAATATATTGATGCAAAAGTATAGTGAAATGTAGTTTGGTTTACTGAAAAACTAAAGCAAAATATAGTTTATTAATAACATATGCTAGGAATAATATCACAAAATACATTGCTTTTGTGGCTATTGCTGCTAAGAAGTATTTTGTTATATCTTCTTCAATATTGTTAATATTAAAGAATTTAACATCATAATCACGTTTCATCTCGCAGTTTCTGTTTTTTCCACATTTTACTACACGCTTTCTGCTCGATCAATCTCTTAGCACTTCAGCACCTTTGAAAATCAACACAATGCTAAGTTATGATGCTACCCGTACATCCCGTACGCCCGCATATGTTTACCTTACCATAACTTATGATATACCTATAAATATCTAAAATTTGTATTGATCAACACGCGGCGCTGTTTTTTTAGTATGTCGAGGATTTAAACTCACAGTAAACATCATCATCATCACTGTCGGTTAAAGAGTTGATCGACTTTCAACTGTTATAGCGGTCATTAATGTCGCTCACGATACACGCGGGACCCCAAACCAAGATCCATACGTAAAAATACCCACATGCGATATTATTTGCCGTCCTATTTGGTAGGCTGAGTACACTGTAAAATGGACGGATTTTGTAATTAAGGAATTAAGCTATTGGTGCGCAACTAAGTTCCCGATGTGTGCCAATAGATGGTGCCAGTGCTAGTCGATTCTATCATAATCTAAACGTCATTAGCTAAGCTTAGCCATATGGTAAACTTACCGCCTCGACACAATAGTGATTTTCTTATGACGTCACATTTTTTTAATCGTCATATGCGGGAAGTATTGATTTTCTTCTTTCAATGGAAGAAAACGACGGCTAAAGCTCATCGAGAGCTTCAAAATGTTTACGGAAATGCTGCTTTAAGTGAAACAACATGTCGAGATCGGTCCCGTCGCTTTAAAGACGGTGATTTTGATGTTGACGACCGTTCGCGTGAAGGAAGACGAAAAACGTTCGAAGACACTGAATTGACGGCATTGCTGGAAGAGGATCCCTGTCAAGCGCCGTCAGAGCCTACTTTAGTATTAGGAGTTACCCGCCAAGCAATTTCCAAGCGATTGCATGAATTGGGAATGATTCAAAAGCAAGGAACTTGGGTTCCTTATGAGTTGAAGCCAAGAGACGTTGAGCGTCGTTTTTTCGCCTGTGAACAACTGCTTCAGCGACAAAAAAGGAAGGGGTTACTTCATCGTTATGTGATGGGTGATGAAAAATGGATTCATTACAGCAATCCAAAGAAAAGAAAGTCATGGGAGTTGCCCGGTCATGCTTCTACGTCGTCGCCTCGGACGAATATTCACGCTGCGAAGATTATGCTATGTATTTGGTAGGACCAGATCGGTGTTATTTATTACGAGATGTTGAAACCAAGCGAAACCATCACTGGGAATCGGTATCGACTTCAATTAATGAAACGAGAAACGCTCACAGTACGTGGAGAGGCACGAAAAAGTGATTCTTCAGTGGCCAAGTTCGATAAAATCTACCTGGAAACGCTGAAATGGGAAGTCTTGTCCCTGTTCGCCATATTCTCCAGATATTGCGCGGTCCGATTATCACTTGTTCTATTCGATGGCACACGGTCTGGCTCACCAGCAGTTCGACTCATATGACGACATCAAGGAATGGCTAGATTCGTAGACAGCCTCAAAAGATGAACAGTTTTACCGTGACAGAATTCAAGCTTTGCCAGAAAGATAGGAAAAAGTAGTAGCTAGCGATGGGCAACACTTTCAGTGAATCATTTGCAAACATGTTTTCATAATAAAAAAAATTGCGAGAACTTATTTGCGCACCTTAAAAAGAAATGAAATGCGAAATTGAATTTTATTTTTAATGTGTGGTACCATAAGTGGCATGCCAATGCAGTCTATTTCCATTCGTAGTACAAAAAACCTGATATTTAATCAATTGTATTAAATATAATCCAATTGAACGAAAGATACGAATTTAGAAATATGTGAGTAAGGTACCAGAAGGAATGTGATTAATTGGTCTAATTTTTTTTAAATTCAGCCCAACACAGTATACCAATATAATGGAAAAAAAATTAAGTTACTGCAGTCTACGGACGAGGGGTCATATCAAGGAAATTAAATTTCGGATTACATATATGGCAATTTACACAGGAGGTACAAGAAGCAGTGACTCGAAATGGCCTATTTACGATCCTCCGTCACGATCTGGAAATTATTAAGCTGTGACAAGAAGAAGAAATTCTATAAAGACTTAAGGCAGTTATCGTGCCTACCAACCAGCCATCCAGCTAGACAGACGGACATCGCTCAGTCGACTTAAAAAGCCATGAAACGCATTTGGTCAAAAGATGGTTGGTACTTTAAAAGCTTCCTTCCGGAAGCCACAGTTTTGCGGTATGAAATGGTATATACTTTCATTTCTCTAGGTGAGAAGATACATCTATTGTAGTACACGTTTTTGGGGAAAAAATTGATATCTTGCTTAGTATTAGAGTCTTCAGTATTTTTTTTCCAGATATTTCTGTTTTTTTTATTTTTTTTCATAAATAAAGTTACGCTTAATTAGTTATCATTCTGTTAAAGATAACTCAAGTTTTAATATCATTTAAGTTTGTTTAAGCAAATGTCAACATTTTACAATTTTTGAATTGTATTCCCTTGACTGAGAAAATAAAAATCAATGGTTGATTTTTATCTTTGGTTTTTAAAAATAGAAATTTCTCTTGTTTTTTATGACATTTATTTTTTATTTATAATTTTTTAAAAATAAAAATCAATCAATTAGATTTTTATTTTTTACTTTTATAAATAATAAAAATCAATCCATCATGATTTTTGCTTTTGGTTTTTAAAAATTGAGATAATTTCTAATCATTAATTTAAACTTTTGTTATACAGGGCGATTTTTTAAGATTTAATTTTTTCAGGTTGGTAATGGCGTTCAAACGTCATCTGTCAAAGTGAAAAGTGTACAGTATACTCTGCCATTTCATCATGAAAAGACTAACAAACGAGACAAATATGCATCGTTTGATACGACCATTTTATGGTCGTCATAATCGACCTGCTGAATGAACAATTCGTGCCGTTATCTCCAAATTTTGCACCAAATTTACTTTGCAGGACATAAAACCATCGACTCGCATGCGTAGAGTGCGTACCGAAGAAAATATTGCAGCCGTAGCGACCCTTTATTATAAAACTTAAAAATTGATTTGTACAAATGACTTGTTAAGTCCATTGACGTATATACGGCCTTACGTACATACTTTAAGTGTATGTGAGACATTTTCGTCTGTGATTTTTTTAGTTAAAAATCGAATCAATAATCTGCATTCTGCGCCTGAGACTTTTTAGGAAGTAAAAATAATATTATTTTAACCATTGAAATTTTCTGGCAACATGTGGAAGGTCCTACCTCGTTCCACAACTTTAAAAATCTCCAAAAATTTAGTTAATTTTGCCATTACATACTTTATTTCCAATTCTTCTACAATTTCCTACTTTGGTGTTCCTTTTTAGTTTAATAGTAGTTGAACAAAGTTTGTTGAATTCGCAAATTTTCCAAAATGAATGATGCTACTCGTACGCATATTTTTCTCTAAACTCCGTTCAAAAAGAGAGGACAAAAAAGAAACAAGTAGTTTTTGTGTTTACAAAAAATAAAAGTGAGGTAAGGTGAAGTGGAAGCGACTATAAAGCTCAAGTGCGGAAATATGCTATTCTTGTGGGTCTTTAATCTCAATAGAATGATTTTCCTGTTTTGGTCGTCTTCATCTGTGCCGCCCAATGGCTATAAAGGTCAACGACTTCTCGCTTTAGAACATATTTAGGCATTCGACGGATACGTGATACGATAAAGAATCATTCTAGGACATTTTTAGGAACCGTCCCAGTAATTGGCGTAGTGAAGTTAATTTTCAGTTGTAAATTGGGCGAGTCGAATTTTATGAATAGGAAGAGGGCATTTATGATACGATCCCTTATCTGCTGGGAAATCTGAGGCCTAAATTTACTTCTGTAAGAATGGAGAGAATGTAGAATCTTTTAAGTAATTTTCATTTTTATTGTAAATAATCAATAAAGTAATTTATGGTAGTAGTTGATATACGTGGGAAAGAGTCACGTTAACTCATAAATCTTATATAAGGCCAAGCAAATGAGCTCTGTTGAGTTGCGAGTGGTTGTTGAAAAATGGTAAAAATATGAAGTTTTACTGGAAAAACGGACATCGAACAATCGACTTAAAAATTTTAAAGAACACATTTGACCAAAGGTTACAGAGTATTTCAAATGATGCATACTTTCATTTCTTTGGGTGAAGGTATGAAAAGCTGCAACTGCCAGTCCTTTATTCCAGCGAGATGATACAAAATTGTTTTTGCTAGTATGGAACATAATCCCCATTGCCGGAGGTGAGACGTATCTTACCACCTTTGTTTCTGTATGGGTCTGTAGCACCCGGTTGCAATGCAACTCCACATTCGAGCACAAAAACTCTACCAGCGATTTCAGTTTCAACCAACAATGTAACACTTGGGGACCAACACCAAATAATCAGTCGGGAACTGGCCAAATTGCCCGGTGGAAGCTGTGGAGCTAAGCCCCTGTCCATATTTTACGGGATTGGTCGCCCTGGTAGTACAGACTAGAAATGTTTACATATCTGCGGGCGCGAAGACCGCAGACAGGTGTAACGGTCGATACAACATTGCAAGGATTCAGGATTCGTCTCCCGGAGGGAGACGGGGAAAAACTACAAACAGCAATCATGTGACGTAGACATAGAATTCCCATGCTTGCCGGTAACCCCCGAGACACTGTCCGTGTGAATCTCCATCACCATCGGTACCAGAAAAGGCCTCTGGTCAGAACCTGTAGCTGGCCTACTCCCGGTTTCAACCCCTTGCATTTCAGAGAATAGTGCTTCGAGCAGCAGTTATCGCTTATCAAGCTGAATAAAATTGTGGGACCAGCCCGATCCAACAGTCTTGTAGCCACTTAAATCTCAGGTTGGACTGCTTCGAAAGGCCGGCAGACCCACTCTCCACAAAAACGTCTCAGCAGGCTTACGCCGAGCAAGCGCCCTGGAAGCAAACTCCGTTGCTCTAGCCCGCACGCCCTGGGCAAAGAGCATATTACAAACTATTCTGTCATCACCTGACCTAAGGTGATGACATTCATTCATCCATTGCTTAGTGAATGGATCTCAAACCGGTTTAAACTGAAATTGGCGAATAAAATTGACCTCGCTGTCATCTCTCAAAATTTCTTATCGGCTTTGGAACTGGAGATTGGAGGCTTGGTGTTGTAGTTTAATTAATTAATAGAGTTTATTGGAAGCGACTGAGAGTATGAGAGTGTATGCTGCGATCAACATTTTTCTATTTTATATGCTTTACAAGCTAAATTCAAATGTTGTGAACTATAAAGCAGCCACCCTATTACATACATAGTGTTGTAAATAACCTTTCTGAAGCCAGTATTCAATATACTTCCATAACCTTTCACAATAACCGCCGGCAAATATCCGCTACTACCTCATAATGTGTCATCGAGGAGAATAGGTTTTTTTCCCCCACTTCACTCAGATATAATAGAAAATGTGTCCGTCTAGAATGACGAGTTTTTCGTTTGATATATCATTAGGCTACCACGTTTTTTCTGTTCATTCATAAACACTTCAAGTAATTCACGTTGGCGTTATCGTTTCGTTTGCATCGTAGTAATGCTGCTCACTTTCAATGAAATGAAAAAGGCCACATAATGTAGAGGAGCACACAAAAAGTGTTTCTTTCCACCTGAATACTCGTAACGAGTCAAATGAACAAGTTTGTACCAGACATTTCATTGATTGGCGAATAACTGCCCACATAAGTGTCGTTAACACAAACCTACAGATTGTTATTTCTATGGGCCCATAGGAATACTTGTCGTATAAACTCATAAATTCTTCAGAAAGTTGATATGAAATGACGTTGTCATCGTGGAATTTGGTAAGATTATTACACCTGTCTGTATCGATTGGTCTACTATTACAATGGGACTCCATTTATCACCTACTAATGGCAACAAAACAGATGCATTGTTAGAAAAGGGAAATTCATTTTTATATTATTTATCATCAATTTTATTATCAATATTTTATAATAATAACAGTAAAAGGCAACAAAACAAACATATAATTAAGAGATTTAAGTCAAGATTGAATTGATATCTCGAGATGGAGAAACAATAAAAACAATATTTAACAAGATACGCAGAAAGCGAAGATCGGGAAGTAGTGATGGCCACATCATTTTTGGCATGAACGCGCTATAATTTATATCGATTGCCTTCGTTCGAAATAGACGATCAACAGCGGTTATTACACAGCCATATTGGACCATTTGAAAAATATTTCAAAGAAAACTTAAAGGAGAAATTTCAGTCAGTAAATTGATTTTCATATACTTTCTTACTACTTTCTTATAATGAAATTCAGCCGGATTGTGTTTTAATTATTGTGTTAGTCATTAAAGGTCTGGTGAATAACAGGAGTTTTAATAAATATTTCCTACAATTAAGCAAATTCGCTGGCGTTTCATGAATGGGAGCCAACATGTGTTTTATTTAGACCCACTCACCGGGACCTATAATTTAACGACGAACGTCAGTTTTGAGAAATTTTTATTACACTTGTCGATTGCCCGAATACTCAAAGTGTTTTATTATACCGGGTTATCCATTTTTTGGTTTCAAAAGTAAAGTCTAATCAAACACTCATAAAGCTATGATTTCGATGAAACTCGTATTTCATTATAATGTTTTGACCTTGTCATTATGTACAGGGTGGGCCATAAGGGTGTTGGCGGTTTAAATATTCAATTAAAAAAAAACTACGAAACATAAAAAAAATATATTTGTATTTTTAAAATGTAGAAGCATGGGAATTTTTAAGACTTAAAAATAATGTTGTCCAAATATCTTCCCTCGGCTGCTTGACACTCTTGGAACCGAAGTCGCAAATTTTGGAAAACTCGTTGAAAAGTTGTTCTCGGTATTTTGTTACTTTCCTGAATAATGTTCTTCTTCAACTGCTCTAAATTGGTCGGATTATTCTCGTAAACTACCGATTTGAGGTAGCCCCATAGAAAATAATCGCATGGAGAGAGATCGGGGCTACGTGGGGGCCATTCAATATCCCCCCTTTTGTTGAACCGCTCTAGCATCAAATTGACAAAGTTAAGTCGTTTATTGGCATTATCGGGTTTTAATTCTTGGACTATCTGAATCATATAAGCCTTCAAATGCAAGTCACGTTTCAAAATTCGTCGTAAAGTTGTTCTTTTGACATCCAAAGACTGATTTCTCTCACGTGTTGACTGTTGCGGATTTCGCTGAACTGAAACACGAACACGCTCCACAATGTCGGCTGATCTTGCAGAAACTGGGCGACCACGAACCGTAATTGGTACTGTTGTGCCGGTTGTGCCGAATATTCTGATCCATTTTCGTGTCACATTGGCGCTTGGAACTTCACTTAAATCGTGTAAACCGTGTTCATGCCGACACAAGCGTCGTGCAGTAATCACTGATTTATTGTTTTCGTAATACGCTCGGACACAAAATGCACGCTGCACTCCCGTGTACGGTCCATGGCGACTAAATTTCCAGGAAGCGGTGCAGCGAACAACATATCCCTCGCCACCCCGCGCCGCGCGTTACCGAGAAATTGAAGAATTAAATCGCCAACACTCATATGGCCCTCCCTGTATAATACGAAATACAAAGTAATTTATAGACTGCCTCTGGATTGGTTGCAGCAGTGGATTCTTTTGAGGTAGTTTTCGACCACTTTTTCGCACAGTTTGGGCGGTATCTCGGTTACCAACAATGTTTGGAGACAATAAAAAGTCTAGCACCGTCAAATCGCATGATCTTGGTGGCCACTTGACATCGCCAAAACGTGAAAATACGCTTTCTGGAAACTTCTCATGAAATAAAGCCAAAAACATTCGCGTTGTGAGACTCGTGGCATCGTATTGTTGAAACCGCATATCCGACCAGTTCATAATCTTCAGTCTCTTCAAATTTCAAGTTTCTTCATAATCTTGCCAATTCCTTACACATTAAGCCGATTATGGCGACTATACTCGCCCCGTAATGCGCGAAAAATGGTCACGTTTGAGTAAGTTTTAACTATTTTTTTGCGTTCTTCGGTTGTTAAACGATCCATATTCATAAATTGCAAACCTTTTACTAAACAAATAACACTTCAAACGACAGGTACTTAATAGCTGACAGCCTCGCTAGATCGGCGGTTTGGAAACCATTTAATGGATAATCCTGTGTATGCATGATAACAGTGTGTTCTAAACATTGTGCTCCGGCCTATTGTAAGCGACCAATCCCTTGAAGTATGGTGTGCAAATCACAATTTGGCAGCAGCTTTGTTGCGCAGCTCCCACCGGTGAGTTTTTCCGGTAGCGTGCGGATCAGGAGACCCCGGGATAGAGTACCTGCCTGATCATTTGGTGTTGGTCCCCTAGTAGGTAGAAACTTTGTGATCAAATTACATTATAAAACGGGAAGCCACAGGCCCGTAGAGTAGCAAAGGTGGTTAGATAGGCCTAATCTCCACCAAAGGGGATTATGTTCCATACTCGCATAATCAATTTGGCATCTTCCGGTTGGAAAAAAGGGCTGACAATTGCGGTAGCTTGCTCCCAAAATTGTCAGCTCCTATTCCTAGATAGTCCAAGCCAACTTGGCTATCCCAGGAAGGGCGCTGGCAGTCGCATTGTAATGTGCCCAGTGTGATAAGCGCGCCGTTAGTAAGACCTCACAATTTGCGCATAATAAAAGAAGCAAATCATCCAACATTATTTTGCGTTGCGTTGGTGCAAAAGCGTAAGGGCTGTTAGAATGGATGTGGTGTGTCGATGGAATCTTTAACAGTACTCTTCCATTTTCATACACAGAGTTAATTTTGCTAAATGCCTGATGCGCCTACAAATAAACTAAATTTAGAGCAATTAAAGGAATTTTTAAAAATTTCAAGGCATTGTAATGTAGCATATAATGCAATTTAATTGCCAAATATTTAAGCAACTGCAGTCTACGAATTAAGGATTATAGTGGACAAATTACATTTCGACAAATCGGGTAATTTACGTGGGAAGGGGTGTGGCAATGTCCTTCGTTTTCATTCCTAGAAGGTGCGTATCAATAAGAAATTATAGAGGAAAAATTGAATTTCGGAAAATCTGTCAATTTGCGTGGGAGGTTATAAAAATGATATGGCAATCCGTCCATTTCTATTTTTAGATCTTACTTTGGCAAACGCAACTAAATTTAGTGCAACCCTACGAGAGACCATGTGAATTTAAGAATATACATATGTGCTAAATGGGTCATTTGAATAGGAGGTACTAGTAGGTCGATTTCTTCAAATTCTCCCAAGCATTTTAAGCAAATTTGCGATCGCAATCGTGTCCACCATTTGGTCAACCAGGCAGACAGATAGAGACGAACATCCCACCCAATCGACTAAAAAAGGTTATGAAAAACATTTGATCGATAGATAGTTGGTATTTTAGACGCTTCCTTCTGGTTTTACATTTTTATATCTTCATATCTTTGCTTAGAAATTGTAGAAAAAACATCAATAAGTAAGTATAGGAGGTATTGGAAGGGATTCGATCGTGTAGTCCATTTTCATTTTCAATCCTAATTTCACCAAATTTAGTGTAAATTTTTGGCTTTATTGTACATATATATGTACATTATTGTAGGAACAGCTAAAATTTTTGTGCCATAGTATTTTCATTAACATATTTGTAAACTTGTGAAATGAAATAGTAACATAATAGCAATTAGAAAAATACCATTTTCATATTGTATATACAGGGTGGGCCATATGAGTGTTGGCGATATAATTCTTCAATTTCTCGGTAACGCGCGGCGCGGGGTGGCGGCGGGATATGTTGTTCGCTGCGCCGCTTCCTGGAAATTTAGTCGCCATGGAGCCGTACACGGGAGTGCAGCGTGCATTTTGTGTCCGAGCATATTACGAAAACAATAAATCAGTGATTACTGCACGACGTTTGTATCGGCATGAACACGGTTTACACGATTTAAGTGAAGATCCAAGCGCCAATGTGATACGAAAATGGATCAGAATGTTCGAAACAACAGGCTCAACAGTACCAATTACGGTTCGTGGTCGCCCAGTTTCTGCAAGATCAGCCGACATTGTGAAGCGTGTTCGTGTTTCAGTTCAGCGAAATCCGCAACAGTCAACACGTAAGAGAAGTCAGTCTTTGGATGTCAAAAGAACAACTTTACGACGAATTTTGAAACGTGATTTGCATTTGAAGGCCTATAAAATTCAGATAGTCCAAGAATTAAAACCCGATGATGCCAATAACCGACTTAACTTTGTCAATTTGATGCTAGAGCGGTTCAACAATTTGAACAACGTGATTTTTAATGATGAGGCCAATTTGCACCTTAATGGCCATGTGAACAAGCAAAATTGTCGGTTCTGCTGCGGGACTAATCCCCGACGCTTGCATGAACGTCCACTTCACAGCCCTAAGCTTGTCGTGTGGGCTGGGATAACGTCAACCGGTATTATTGGATCATACTTTTTTGAGGACGAAAGAGGGCATGCGATGACGGTTAGAGCGAACAATTATTGCAACATGCTAGCAGACTTTTTGGTGCCAGCTTTGCGAGAACTTCAAGGCAATACCTCGAGGATGTGGTTTCAACAGGATGGGGCCACATGTCATACGGCTAGGGTATCCATAGAGCTGCTGAAAAATATTTTTCCTGGAAAACTCATTTCGAAAAGGGGGGATATTGAATGGCCCCCACGTAGACCCGATCTCTCTCCATGCGATTATTTTCTATGGGGCTACCTCAAATCGGTAGTCTACGAGAATAATCCGACCAATTTAGAGCAGTTGAAGAGGAACATTATTCAGGAAAGTAACAAAATACCGAGAACAACTTTTCAACGAGTTTTCCAAAATTTGCGACTTCGGTTCCAAGAGTGTCAAGCAGCCGAGGGAAGCCATTTGGACAACATTATTTTTAAGTCTTAAAAATTCCCATGCTTCTACTTTTTAAAAACACAAATATATTTTTTTTATGTTTCGTAGTTTTTTTTAATTGAATATTTAAACCGCCAACACCCTTATGGCCCACCCTGTATATGTGTATAATCGAGCATATTGCATAGATTTCGGTGTTGGAAACCAACACAAAAAAAGCTGACAATGCCGTGTCTCGTAGAATTTCCTTTCCCCCCGAAAAGAACATAGTATAAAGCTTTAGCGGTAAAAATAAATTTGACAATTCCTTTAAGCGGGCTTTTGAAGTGAACAATTACCGGTATATTTTTGACGGCATGCGCATACGATTGTATACGTACTATTTTTTCCAACATATCTGTTGGAACCAACTTTGTGCCTTTCCACTTTGTTTTTATTTAATGCTTTAAAACTTTTTGCCATAGATGTTTGTAGTTTTGGAACGACATTCGCATTTACTTTCAGTATAAGTTGAATGAACTAATACGATCATCATATCAAGCAAAGCAACGTTTTCAAAAGATCATCAAAATGTGAGATACTCCATGCGGAAATGTTGTCGTTTGTATATGAACGAAAAAAAAGCCTCGTTAGAAATTTGAGCAAATATTTGTGAATTGTAATGAATGAAAACAAAGGTTGTTTTTATGTGAGAATCAAATCATGGGGCAGAATAATCGCCAAACCCAAAATATGACAGCATTTATATATACTCGTATTTATATACATATATACTCGTACGCATACATATACATATGGATATATCTATATGTTTGAACATATTCCGCCTAATTGTATCTTATATACATATACCTATACATAAAACTTAAACAATGCGTGGTTCAGTTAAGAAAACGATTCTCTATTTTGCAGTTTCTCGTAGCAAACTATTTAAACATAAATAGAAGAATTATTGCTGACCGGTTTGTGAGTTTTGGATACAAAACCCCAACAAAATAATGTCCAATAATGTGCCCAACATTTGTTGGCTGATTATATGTAGGTTTCGCCAAATTCAGTGGTAGTAAATGGTCAAAAACTAGTCATGTCCAAAAATCGCTTAATGGTATTAGCAACGGCATTTCACGGAGAGTCAAACAAAATAAAGAAACGAGCGATTCGGAACAAAGTACTGTTACTATCATCCGAAATGTCATTAAGCTATTAGATTAGACCAATTTGGTGATAGACCAATTGTCGCTTGACAATTATTTACAAGTGCTTTATGGGAAATAAAACATCTACAACAATGGCAGACAGACACAAACGATCACCACAATGACGACGGCCACCGGTTCACACCGATCGCAGAGTCGACAAAAAATAATGTCAACAACACTAATTGCCAACAGACAACGCGTCCGTTGTTCACAAAGAAACCACCGACAAAAGCCTAGATAAAAAAGGTTAAAACAAAATGACAAACGTATTTGTTTGGCTTAAAATAACTAAATTTTCATGTTATCTCTTTTGGTGGAGGAGGTCGGAGAGAATTGTGGAGAAAATGTCACTTGTAATTAAAATTAAAAACACAACACTAGCGCAAACAAATGCACCGTGGTAAAAAAAAGGTATATTTTCAAATCACTTTTTTATAAAAAATATAGAGCAGAATAATATAAATCCGAACACGGTCTTACGTATACACGGATTCACATATAGGCGAACTAATTTTTTGTCAAGTATCAGTCTGTTATGTTGTTTACAAGTCTACGGACACATATCGACTAAAAAAATGTGTAAAAATGGAATTCAAACCCAACAGCATTATTGCTTTGTATTATATTTGACTAGAAAATCGCAACCAGCCATCGTTAATGAATAACAAAATTTATGTCATGGAACTGGACATTCAAAAAAAGCAACATCGCCAAAATTCCACTTAATCCACAACAAAACGCAGTTCAATAACCGAAAAATTTCAATATGTCTGCCCGTAGCATAGAACGTATATTACAAAATGAACTATGTTTAACACCTGCACAAAAGGAGTTCGCGGTCGGTGGCGACCTTGAAAATTTGGTAATTTCTGCTGAAAAAGTGTTCATGGAGCAGCAATATGTAGGCAAGCAAACCGATCGTGTATGGTTGGAGTGCAGATCAAAAGATAATTTGGACGTACAAATTGCTCTGCAAAAGCAAGCGTCTGCATCAGCGATGGTTTGGGCCACGATAACTGCCACACGATGCCCGCCAGTCGTTTTTATTGAGTAGGGTGTAAAAGTAAATCGATAAATATACCGTGAAACGATATTAGACGACGCTTTGTTGCCTTGGGCACGTAAATAACTCAATGGAAACCATGGACGTTTAAACATAAAGGCTTAAATATTGCTCTTAGCTGAGGGCGTAATAAAATACCATCAGCCACATTCGTGCAGCCTGTGAAATTTTTCCGGCCAGATTCGATGCTGTTACCTGCCCTAAACTTAGCTACATGGAACGATAACATATTTTTCTTAAAATTTGAAATATTTCTGCGACTTAAATAAACGAGTATATATTTAAATACATTTTTTAATCCACTTCAACTCCTTTTAGAATATAATTCAAAAACTTACGAAATTGAGTATATCCACAGAGCTGGCTGGATGGATAGCTATTTCGATATCCGCCACAATCTTCAACGTGCTTAGCAGGTTGTGCTTGTTCGGACATCACCGCCACCTTGAGGGTCTACAACTTCACAAAGCAATTGAGAAGTACGAAAATGTTCCCAACGAAGGGCACAAATCAAATATAACTCAAGACCAGGGCAACGTTTTGTCTATGCATCGAATACAATTGCATAGAATCATTTGTGCCATAGCTTAATGAAAAGCTAGACAGTTTACCTTCTGTGCTTAATGTCTGTTTTTGAATTTATTGCACACCTTCAATGCAATATGTTTTTAATTTAGTTCAAGATCGTTTAGAGTGTAATTCAAAATTTTAAACAAAAAAAATTACAATTTAAAAGATTACAACATTTCTAATTGCGTAAAAATTCGAGGGCCGACCCTTATACGTTCACCCAAAGTCCTATTGTGATGGTGCAAAATGACATGCTAGCAGAGGCGTGGTGAATTACCGAATTATTGAATTAAAGCACAATAAAAGAAATATAATTGAAACTTTCTAGAAATTGTGGATGCACCACTGATTTTAACTAAATCGTCCAATTTATGTAGATAATACCCAAAGGGGAGTGGCGATGCAATCCATTTTTATTCTTAGAATTAAATTTTCTATACTGGTTTCATAAAAGGTATAACGAAAAGATATCCGTTATTTTTCCAATAGATGGCTATAGTAATCTGTATCTCGCACTGTATAAGCGAGGTAGGGTTACGCTAGATGGCATTAGAAAGATAAAAACTACTCCAACAGTTTTGGGGTTGTTTGTCTCAGTTTTTTTTTTTCGATAAAAGCGAGAACGCAATCCAGGTGACCGAAAATGCATCTATAGCATTTATACTGCAATTTTGGTTTCGTCAATACCGTCCCGGTAATTTTGATGTGAAAGGTATACCATGGTCAGGGAGGCTAATGTCGATAGAATAATGGAAATCATCAAGTCCGGCCGTCATGTAAGCGCTATTTCAGTTACACAAAAAACTGTTTGGAACAATTAGGATAAAGCTGGATGCAAAAAGAAACTCGATGTATAGATGCCTCACGAGCTAACGCAAAAAAAAAAATCACATGCACCGAATTTCCATTTCTGAAGTGGCTGCAACGTCATGCGAAAATGAATGTGGTCGAATCGCGGTGAGTCGACGCAAACGGTGACGGTTTGAAGTTCAGGAAGATTTTGCTGTGCGTGTGTTTGGGAGAATTGCTCCCCTATTGCCAAATTTTTAATTTGGACCTGTGCTGCCAAAAATTGCGCCTTGGGAAGGAAACAATCATCCAGAAACTGCCGGCTTAGCCAATGGTAGCAGAATATTGTTCGCCAAAAATCAGACATCAATAGAGACTTGCCAGAATCTCCGGGAGCTTGGAGGTTCTTATGCATACGTCTTATAGTGTGGACCTAGCACCAATTGATTGCCAACAGTTCCTGTTTATAGCAAATGATTTTGGTGATGAAAAATTTGCACAACAAAAGCCTGCAAAAACTGAATGTCCCAGTTAGGACTAGGATTTCTATGGTCGAAGGTTTCTATGAGATAGACATACTGGAATTATCTATAAAATGTCAAGAAGTTGTCGAAGAAAACAATGCTTATTCGACTTAAATCGAATCATTTTAACTACGCTAAATAAAACTTTGGATTTCCTATATTTCCAAACAAAAAAAACATGGTTATGAACGATGTGCAAGTTGCACTATATTTATGAGTAATGGGTACCTGTCATGGATAATTACTGTTGATGATGCGGCGGTAATTCATTTCTCATTGGTTAAGAGTAATGTGAATATGACAATTGCACGTTACCCACGAGTAATGTGTATATGCCAATTGCACATTACCCACGAGTATGTATAGATTATACATTAACCACGAGTAATGAGTTGTGTTCGTAGGTAGTTACCCACCGTCGTGCTTGTGCCCACTATGATATTCCTCATTCCCTGTAGGTAAGAGTAAGCGATCGTTTCTTATTTTTCGGAAACAAAAATAGGTGGCATCTCCCTGATTAAATGATTAATGAGAAGACAATGAAATATGACAAAGAAAAACTATTACTGACAAAGATGTACCAGAGCAAATCAACAAACAATTTTCGCTTTATTTCATAAGTTGAAATGAGACGTACGAAGTTTAGCGTACATGTTGGCCTTTCATACGGACATTTCATCGATGTCAAACCACTGTATATCCCCACCAACTAATAGCAACAACCGACATTCAAGAAACACGACCTAATCCAACGCGAATTTAATTGGTTCGTCACACGGTTGATCGACATTTCATGTTTATCTGCATCACATGGAAGCGGAGCATTTTTCGGTCCGTCGATCATTGTTTCTGGTTTTGTTTTCATACGCGTGTGTGTCCAGTGTTATGGAGGCCCATTTCGACGACACTGACGGTGTGAATGATCATTGAATTACTACTAAACATCATTCAAATTGATTAATGATCGGACTCTGCCATTAAAAATTGACGTGGCATATTTGTTTACCTTTTGCTTACATTGATCTACAAGTATTGAAAGGGTTAATTGGACATTTCAATCATATGTTCATACTTAAGTACACAAACGAGGCTGAGAGTTAGTTTTATGACGGTTTTGTTTGGAAACTATGTTATGTAATTTATGATAATCTATTCATGCTTGTTGAGCTTGAAACTATTTACGTATTTCCTAACACTTTACTGTATAACTTACTCACCCCCATACAGAAGAAAAAGCTACCGCAATCGTTGGGGTGTTGCGTGTTTGAACACTTTCATTTTGTTTGACAATCGGTGTTGGCCATGTGTCACATAATTGTAGCAAACGTTTTTTGTTTACTAATGTGATTTTATCATTTCTTTAGATTCCTTTGTAGTTTTAGTTGTTGAACGTAAATACTTGCATGAATATGAACATTTCAAAACGGAAATTGTTAACATTTTTATGGAGTGTTAACGGATCAATAAATACTAGAATTGGTTTGGATAGTTTTACTTAATCGATTAGAATGAATGAATGTAAAAGGTAAAATATTTGATGTTAATAAAACCAAAAATAAAACATTTCCTATATTTATATTAAATAAAATTATGTGTATGCGTATTGAAGGTTTCTCATGTTGTTTTACAAATTTTGCGCACAAATAATTAATTTAATCCCAGCGGAAGTTGTTTATTTGTGTTATTCCGCATTATTGTCATGGTAGATATTACGTGCAAATTATATAGCGGAGATATTTAAATTGGTTATCGTGCGCAAAAAGTATGAACTATCTTCAATTTAAAGTACGCGATATCCAATTTCAGATATGTTTATTTTTCTAAAGGCTGATACTACGCTATGCGCTGTGAACCTTTATACATAAGAAATGATCGAGGAATTTGAAAGTAAACTTTGCTATCAGACTGTACTACGTTTTTTCGAGATTACATATTTTTTAAGTGGCCAACTTTCTTTGCCTGATTTCCAGCATTGAAATCGGAATAAATGACATTTTTACATCATTATATGTTCTATAATACACCTGTAAACTTGTGACATAAAATAGTAATAAAAAAACACAATTTTATAATTTTGCAAATATATCGACGAACATATTGTGACATGAATACATAAGTTGTTCCGATATCAATGTTGGAAACTAAATTTTTTCCCCTATCAACTGAGTATAGTACCTAGGCTAAGTTGGTAGCCCTGTGACAAATATCTGTGCCCCATTTTACGCCGTTAATGTCATTAGTGTTTGAGCTACGCTTCGCATTGCACGACACAAAATGTGATTTCTGCTACTTTTACAATGTGTGATTTCGTTGAGAGAAGAAATTAAATCTTATTTATGAAATTGAGAGACCTAGAGATCTTGCTGATGATATCCAAAAAGAACTGAAACAAATCAGTCGACTCCATTTTAAAAGATATTTTGGGCCTCAGATATGTCAAATTTCGATTGGTGCCAAAAACTTCAATACAGTATGAAGTGCATCGTTATGGGAAATGAGACTTGGATCTATACTTGTGGTCCGGAAACAACCGACCAATAGAGTAAATGTTCTGGTGAAACGAAGATGTACAGTTTATGCCAAAGTTTGTACTGACAGTTTTCTTTCATTATCGTGGTCCTGCCAGCAAAGAATACTATTTGAATGTTACACGTATTCTGCGTGAAGCTTGTCGGAAAATAGCTCTTGGTTTTTACTTCACGATAATCCTCTTCGGAAGTTTTTCTGCGAAAATTTAACTAATATCACTCCACAGCCACCATTATCACCAGATTTGGCACCACGCGATTTTTGGCTATTTCTTAAACTTAAAAGGTCACACCGAAAATAGAATCAAAATCGCTAACGCATTGCATTTATATTGGGCTTTGCGCAGATGTCAATATTTGGCTTTTTCTACTCAATACAATCAAATACATATGTTGAGAAAACATTGGTTTTTGGTCCACGAACGGCCACTGAAATGCTCGAAATATCTAAGGGAAACAATTTTTGAAAGGAGCCTAATTAATTTCCACCTCTGGGTTGGTTGCAGCAGAGGATTCTTTTGAAGTAGTTTTGGACCACTTTTTGCACATTTCGGGCGTTACATTTGGGGATTATTCGCATAAACATGGTCTTTGCCGTAGCCACACAAAAAAAGCTAACGGCGTCAAATCACATAATTTTGCTGGCCAATTGACGTCGCTAAAACGTAGAATTGCGCTCTATGGAAACTTCTCATGAAATAAAGCCAAAATAGGTCGTGTTGAATCACCACTTTTGTAGTAAATTTCAAATATTTTACGCGTTCTTCGGTTGTTAAACAATCCATATTCGTATGGCAAGCCACTTAATAACTAACACTTCAGATGACAGTTATTTTACAGCTGGCTGCCTTGCCAGACCGGCGATTTTGAAACCAGTACAAACAGATTCAATCTTTCCTTTGTAATTTCTAATTAGTAGACTGCAGAAATCTCAATTTTTATCCATTGCGTTGTTTAATAATTCTCTGTAAAACCAAGGAAAAATAACTACGTAAATGACCGATATAATTCATGTATTCTCAGGTCAATAACTTTCAAGAGGTTGTACGGAATCAAGCGAAAAACATACTAGTTTCGGAGCGGAGTGCTTTAGAAGTTATAACGTTTGCTTCTTTTATTGTGTTTTAATTCGGAGTATTTTTGATGAGAGCCTATCAATTTACCACGTCCTTTTTGCCACGCCTCACATTTTTGCACTAACGCAAAAGTGTATTGGGTGAAGATACATGAGAAAAAAAAAATTCAATCCAATAAATTGGCTAACTTCATTATTTGGCTGTTATCAGGCTATGAATTTTAAAACTTTTACACAAATTTTTGATGTGTGCAGATGGACATGCGATCGAACACACCTAGTCGTATCCTATACGTAGCCTCCAAGTTTGATTTCTAGGTAATGCATTTATTTATTTGTCCCGCTATGCTTTGTATATTTGAATGGTGACAAATCCCTTCCTCGCACTCAAGTATATAGATAACACACACATTTTTGACTTAAAACAATTATCAGCGTGTTATTGTGGCGCTTCTTTACTATCAATTTGTTAATTTACAATTTCCTCAACCTTGACAACGACTAAATGAACTTTTCTGCGAGTCTTTCGACATCTTCATCATCTCCAATCCCTCCCACACAGCTCACTTTGTCAATTCATTAAAATCCATACGAGATGTTGTCACACACACCTTAATTCTGTCAAGCAGACGACAAAAGGCGACAGACGAATGGCAAATGAGAAGCTAAGCATACGCAATCTTTAGGAAGCACAGTGGCTTGAAATCAACTCTTTTGGATAAATAAAATTTTTAAGAAGAGTTATGAGGTAATTGAAATAAATTTTTCTTTCTTTTTTTTTAAATATAGTATGACAAAGTTAAACAAATTCTGTCAAAGTAGTACCAGGAATTTGTTAATAAAGCGTACAAATATTGTTATTCATTCAAATTTATTGGATCGCCTCTAAAGCACATACATTCCGAAATACTTATAAGGTATAGTAAAAAGAAGCCCATTGTTTTTCCAATAAATACCTTTAGAAATCTATATATCACATTGTATAGAGTTATCCAATTTTCTGTTTCAAAAGTAAAGTCAAATAAAATACAAATAAAGCTATGATTTTGATGAAACTTTTATTTCATTATAATGCTTGCCATTATGTGCGAATTACAATGTCATTTAAGTGATCGCCTCTGAATTGGTTGCGGCAGTGAATCCTTTTAGGTTCCTCCTTTTTCCGCATGCAATGGGTTTTCCACAACCACTTCTGGGTTCTCCGAGCCCTATATGCGACAATTTCGCTAGTTGATGTAACCACCGAGTGAGAAGAAAATGTTATTCGATTAAAAGGTAATGTTTGAATCACCACTTTTGTAATAAGTTTTAATTATTTTTGCGCTTTCTTCGGTAGTTAAGTAATTCATATTTGTAAACAGCAAACCTTTCACTAAATAAATTACACTTCAGATGATCGCCTTGGCAGACCGCCGTTGTTTTACGCCATATATGAATAACTCTGTACAAGTGCGATCGGATTATGCTAGATGGCGTTAGAAAGATAACATTTCATATCCAAAAAATTATTCAGACAGTTTTGAGATTACTTGACTCAGTATTGTTCGAGCACGAATTAAAGACGGACGTCAACAGAGTGAAAAGACGAAATATTTTAATATTTTCAGGCGAGAATGCAATCTAGGTCGCCTAAAATGAGAATAGTGACTATAGTCCTGATTCTATAACAGCTAATTACATGCAATTTCAGTTTCGTTCTGAAAAGCCCATTGTCGAAATATCGATAAAATATCGTCAAGTTCGGCCGCCATATAAGCAAAGCTTCGATTGCCCAGAAACTAAACATTGTCGAAACCACGTGAATAAGGCTGAATACAAGAAAAAAAGTTCGATGTATAAGCGTCACACGAGTTAACTTATTGGCCTGATTTTCATATGGATCGCAACAAAGCCCACCTTAAAAGAAGCATGTGAAAATTGACTATTTTAATTTATTGCCAATAAGGGCGGAGATTTATATGAAAGAGACAAATGGAATTACCTTCAAAATGGCAACAAGTTACCGAACAAAATGGTTTACCTAAATCGGATCATTCTAGCTGTGCAAAATAAAAACTTCTATGTCATGAAAAATTAACGGATTTATTTTCATCACATCTTTTAGTACACATTTGCTAAAGTATAATCCAATTATCAGAACTTTTTTCAAACACATTTTCCAATCAATAATTCAGTTCTGGTATCGAATTCCCTTTTGTATATATTGTATGGGCTGAAAACGACTGTTTCGATATGATAATTTGAATTTTGGAAAGAAAAACAAGTCAGCCGGAGCCACGTCAGTGAAAACGCTGGTTATTCGATGATATTTGTTAAGATTTTGATCAGTAAAATTCGTTCAATATGGTAATCTTGTGAGATGGAATGTTATCGTGGTGCAATATACATGAATTTTTTTTACAAATCTGATTATAATCTTCATTTATCGTTTGACCTTTTGGCAAGAAATTCGAGTGCACATCGCCGCGAGAATCAAAGAAAATAGTCACATTGCTTTTCACCGACTTTAATCCGTTTTTTCAGCGTATTTAGAATGCACCATTTCGAAGCTTGTTGACTGCCATCATCACCAGTTATAGTGCGTTTTATGGAGGAGGGATTGGGACTGACTAATTCTAGCAGGGACTTTTAAGGGATTACATTTTTGAAGATAATTCAAGGCTCTCGGAACTAGTCGAGCGGCCGTTTTATATACAGACAATCGTGTAAAATAGTATCAATTAATTCGTGAGGCACAGCTAGTTCGGCAGCTTTCTCCCTCAAATTTCAATAACTATTTTCAGTTACCATTTCCCTCACTTCATCGATGTTAACTTCATTTGGAGACGCTGAGGGCTGACTAGAGCGAGGCAAGTCTTCCATCACATCTCGACCGCTTTCGATTGCACTGTACCGCTCATATACATGTGTTTTTTTATCAAGTCGCTTCATTGTAAGCCTTCTATAACATTTTCCGTCATTTGGCATATGAAATTGTATTTATAATACAAATTGTGAGACAAATTATTTGTTCGGATTTTTATCCATTGCAAAAATTGCTAAATATACTAGAGGTGATATAACGAAATCGCAAGCAAACTAAATTAAAGATCCCGCTTAAACTCCGCGTTAGTATAGAGGATAGTTGTGCTAACTTAACGACAAAAATATATTTGGCAATTTCTTTAGGTGACTTTTTAAATTATCAATTACCGATACTTTTTTGACGGAATATACCTCAAGAAAGATATGGAAATTACTAATAATTTGCCGCAATTAATATGATTTTCGCATCACAGTCACTCACAAAAAATCAACATTTTTAAAAATTGCCAAATGTTTTTGAAATTCATTGCCAACAACTAAAACATTCGGAACAAATCTACGTGTAAGCGGGAAGATCGGGAAAGTTGGTAGTTGTATTTTTTTTTGGTCTCTCAACACCCAAAGATAATTTAAATTAAATTGGAAGTTCTATGGAAAATTCCGTACTTCTTCCCGTGAGAGATGAATGAACTCGCTATGGGCCATTAATGTTAAATTTGCGTTCAAATATATTTACGTTTTCCTTTTCTTTTTATACTTCTGACTGTTTTTTTTAATTATTATGATGTTTTAGGCCTTGACTTGCCATCATGTTCGCCTGATGGTTCGTTAATCTCTGTCTCAAAGGGGAAATATGTGTTTTTTGGCCAGTAACAACTATTTTTTCTGTTAAATTTTTATTTCTTACATATTTCCATTGTATATGTCATAAATCACATACTTAAACTAATACGTGTTTACTTAATTTCTTTTTTCTGGTCATCAACATAAAATAGTAGCATCTCATAAACAATATCATTGTTTATGTTATTCAATTTGCCAAAAACATACGAAATTTCTTTTCTCCCCATTTACTCGTATATTGAGAGCGGAAAATTCTGTATGATTCACAGAATACCCAGTGAAATTTCGTAAGTTTTTTTTGTAGATGAAAACATTTAAATGAAATGTAGGAAAAGCTCTTTAAATTATTGAGGTGTTTTCTCGAAAATTTCCCATATGTTTCTAATTTAAATCGTAGGAAGGAGGAGTAAAGTAAAAACCATCGAATAGATGCCAAAAATTCGGCCGGATCAAAGGTTTTATATCCTCTACCAGGAATAGCAATTCGGATGCTGCAGACGATGTACAGGCTCGTCATAAAATCAATGGATGCCAAAAACTACATCTTATATGTAATATATGTATATGTATACACATATACTATCGTTGCCATATTTTTTCAGTATTTTCCATTGACCACGTCTGCTGGTAGGAGCGGAGACCTTTACAAATGCCTCTAAATAGAAGCATTCTTTTCTCTTTCCTATCAATTATAATTGCATTTTACTTTTAGTTAACAAATAAATGATAAAAATGTTAAAAAATTTCTGAAAATATCATTTTTCCAAAGCAATACTTAGTCCTTGCATGGGTAAGTTTTTTCAATTAGATAAATTTTTCCTGCTTATGTGAGCTAGAGGCTTATTAAAGACCTTTTCTCATACATATTTATTAATGTTGTGCTGCAAAAACAACAGGCACATGGTGAGTTCACATTTAGTCTGTCATAACGAATAGTAAATAAAACTTCTGTCAGGAAGACTATATAAAAATATTAGCTGGAAAGGGACATTCCAAATCCAAATCCACTTTTTAACAGCATTTTTCTAATTGCAGGCAGGGTCATTTAAGAAATGCTAAAAATATATTTCAATGAAGAGATGAGGACACTTTCGTCACGCCACTAGTGCATTGCCCTTGGCAACGCTGATCGCAATTTATGGTGGATGGTGTATAGGCTCCTTTTCCACCTCTCAATCTGTTAAATTTGTAGTCTGTTAGAACCTGATTATTGTAGAATCGGTAAATGATTAAGGCCTATTTATAACAACGCTAAATGTAAGAAAATTGTTCGCAACAGGTTCTTATTAAGGCATTTGTACTAAAGCGGCACGAATCGCAAGCGACAGCGATTCCGGAGTGACATAAATAAAAAAGAAAAAACCTTTTAGGAGCATTATTGCTTCTTACGTTATGCGTAGTGTTAATCGTGTAAAAATGACAACACAGTTAAAACACACACAGTTACACGCAACAGTTAAAATCACTAGAAACACTTTCATTATTTAAATCGTCAATGAAAGGGTGTTTATTGCAAAATGTCGAAGAGCTTCTGGTATGAATTTTGAGTTAATATTGAAGTACAGGGTGGCCCAGAATGAACGAAGTGGTGTGAATTCCTTATAACTTTTTTATTATAATTTTTTTTTTTCTTTTCTCTTTAGTATTTTGTAAAGAAGACTTGGAGAATTTATAATGGAGCAATACACAACTGAACAACGTTTCCGAATCGTTGAAATTTACTTTGTAAATCAACGGTCCATTGTGGTGACTCAGCGTGCATACCGTCGTCGATTTAATGTGCGGGTTGCACCTTCTCAGTCAACAATAAACCGTCTTGTTGCAAATTTTCGAGAACAAGGAGCAGTAAGGAACCTTCCTGGCGTTGGCAGACGACGAGCAGGAGAGTATTCAGGAGGATCCACAGACATCAACCAGGAGACGTTCGACACAACTTGGCGTCTCAAGAGGGTCGCTACAGCGAATTTTGCATAGCATAAGAATGTTTCCATACAAAATTCAAATTGTCCAAGAATTGAAACCGCCAGATTACCAGCAACGACTTGACTATGCAATTTATTTCCAGCAAAAAGCACAAGAGAATCCTAATTTTATTCATAACTTAGTTATGAGTGACGAAGCCCATTTCCAATTAAATGGGTTCGTTAACAAGCAAAACTGTAGGATATGGGCTACGGAAAACCCGAGAGTACTTCATCAACGACAATTACACCCAATTAAGTGTACTGTTTGGTGCGGTGTTTCTTCAGAAAGGATCATTGGCCCATATTTTTTTGAAAATGAACGAGGTGTTGCCATTTCCATCAATGCTGATCGATATCGGGCCATGTTGGAAAATTTTGTAAGGCCAGCCGTGGAAAACCATCCGCAAATATGGTTCCAACAGGATGGAGCCACAGCGCACACTGTGAGGGCCACAATGGCTCTTTTACGCGACATATTTGGTGAAAGAATAATTTCGCGTACAAGGAATTTTAATTGGCCTCCGCGTTCCCCGGATTTAACCGCTCCAGACTTTTTCCTTTGGGGTTATTTAAAAGGGAAAGTTTATGTTAATAAGCCCAGGACTATTGACGAATTAAAATTCAATATTCGAGACGAAATTAACAACATAACACCGGAAATTTTGCGAAAGGTCATGGAAAATGTGTTGGAAAGAGCACATTTGTGCGAAGCAGAAAATGGCCACCACTTGCGGGATATCATTTTTAATAACTAATCTAAAAATATTCCCCATAAATTTACTGTATTTAAAAAAAAAATTAAAAAAATTAAAAAAATATATCTTAAATAAAAAGTTGTAAGCAATTCACACCACTTCGGTCATTTTGGGCCACCCTGTGCATGTCCCGAAATTAGATTTTTCATAAATGTGTTTGTATTTTGTATTAAAACTATTGTTATTATACAAACAATTTTGATGTACTAGTGTCTATAATGCCATGCGGCGCTGAGGCGTAATTTGTATGAATTTGTATGATATAATAATAAATTAAAAAAAAAAACTCTTCGATAGAAGGCATAAAGCAAATATATGGGATTGTAAACAATTTTTGGTGTTAAGATTATTTATAGGCTTAAGTGTTTTATTTCGAAAAGGGCCTACTTTGAAGGTGTATAACAAATTTGAACGAATAATATTTTGTGTTTTATTGAACAATTCGCCGTACTTTTTTCACAGAATGTATACTAAAGTCTGTCGCTTCCAAGGGGCAAATTTTGGAATTAAAACATTTTGTCGTGTCGAGCTGCTTTTATTATTTTCGTCTGTAAATAAAATATACGGTCCTTTTTAGAAAATGTTACCTCTTCTCACCAACACTTAAAGCAAACTACTTCAAAATGATCTGGAATTGAAAGTCGTAATGGCAAATTTGTAATAATTCCTATACTTTTTGTAGTTCTCAAGCATTTCCTACCAGGGTAAACTGAGATATAAGAATTTGTTCCAAATAAATTATTATAAATATGAAATTATTATAGATAAATGTCTAATGTCTCACATCGTTTGGTTGATTTACAAATTACAATGCAATCCAGTAAGTAAGATACGGGTATAAGTCAATTAACCCGGCTGAGATCTGTGTACTGGATTTAGGTTATTCTTGGACAAAAGTAAGCAAAATATGTATTTGCAGCCTATAATAACATAGCCAAATTTTTGACAGAACTCAGTTTTCCAGTTTAAAACATTTTTCCAACGCCCAAATCATTCTTTAGACGAAATCATACATCATGTTGTTAATAAAAATACACTTACCGTATAGAGTATTTTCCTGAAAATACAAACAAAAAATTAGAAAATTAAAATTTGCATATGTATGTATATGTATATTTTATAAATATAAATATATTGATTATAAAATGAATTTAAACGTTACCTTTACATCGAAATATTAACGCCATGCTTAAAAAAATAAGAATATCTCTGACTTACATTCAGTCTATCATAACAAATAATAATGGGTTATCCATTTTTCGTTCTCAAGTAAAGTTAAATAAAATACACAAAGCTGTGATTTCTATTAAACTTTTATTTAATGCTTGGACCCTGCCATTGTGTACGAAATACAATGTCGTTTAAATAACCACCTCTGAATTGGTTGCAGACGTGGATCCTATTCAGGTAGTTGTCAAAAAATACGGCCCGATGATACCTCCACAATCACTTCTGGGTCTTCCGTGCACCAATTTTGCTTGTTGACGTAACCACCGAGTGTGAAATGAGGCTCATCGCTGAAGAAAATTTTGCTCTATTGAAAGCCCATGCTTGAATCACCGTTTTTGTAGTAAGTTTTAACTATTTTTACGCGTTCTTTAGTTGTTAAACAAACCTTATTCGTAAACGGAAAACCTTTCAGTAAATAAATAACATTTCAGATGACAGGCATTTCACAGCTGACAATCTTGCCAGACCGGCGGTTTTGAAAACAACAAATGGATAATCCTATAAAAAATGCGATATGAACAATAAATGAATCAACCAATACCTTCTTACATTGACGCAAAACAGGATGGAGTGATTGATGAGGCGTGACAAATCGTTTAGTTCTTGCCAACAAATGGTCTAATTTAAGGCATAATAAAAGAAGCAAAACATACTGAACATACTTGTTATGACTTACTGTCTTCCGCTTAGAAATTGTAAATGAACCAGCGGCTAATTTGTGAGCGAGGCATCATAAGGTGAGTGACACTGCAGATCAATTTCATTGAAAGCTCACTGTTTTGCTATATTATATTGAGTGTAATACAGCTGAATAGCAGATATGAAACCGGGAATACATAGGCTAAATTAAATAATTTATGTGAGAGGTTCCAGGATTTTTCATGTCAATTTTTTTATATTTTACTAAGCATTTAAAAGTAATGCAATAGACAAAAATTAAAGTTACTGCAGGCTGTGATTAAAGCTTACAGGTGAAAAATTAAATATCAATAACTCAGTCAATCTGTATGGGAGGTACCAGAATGAGCATGACAATGCTGTTCATTTTCATTCATTGTCAGACTGAGTACAGTGTAACTGCTTGAATGATATGAAGCTAAGAATATAAGGGTTTAATTGGCATGGATACCCGGTCGATTTTTCTATGGCAAAATAAAAACAGATATAAACAACAAAAAAATGGATTAATTCGATCATTTATATGAAAGATATTAGAAAGGACGTTAACCGATTAATCGGTCGATCTGATCAAATTCAGGAAAATAGGTGAACTTTTCTAAGATATACCAGAAGTTGAGGGCCAATGTAGCCGACTTACAGTTCCCAGCAACGACTGCGCAAAATATTGGACTATGAACATTTCATAAAGGTTTACGGCAGTTACAGCGGCTTCCAGACGATCAGATTGACACCGTTCAATCGACTTAAAAGATCATGAAAATTTTTAATCAGAAGATACTTAGTATTTTAAACGCTTCATTCTGAGTGTGCGTTATCTAATAATTCCTTCGGTTGAAGGTATAAGATCTAGAGCCAAAGTAAAACACTTAGAAGATTAATACCACCATATCTGGGTTATTCCAGACTAGCAGCGCATTGTCCTAGGCTGTATTGATATTTCTTGAAAGATATTGAAAGAAAAGCATACGCTTAGAGGGGAATCGTAATCGGAAACATTTTTCCTGGACATTTCTACTTTTGCCAGATAACCATTCATTGAATTAGCCATAGACTTCTCATGACAATTTTTCTAACATAGCATTTCGGATGTTTTTGTATTGCATTGTATGGAAAATTGCTCCACTTTCTCTAAAAACTTAACAATCTGAACCCTCTACTTTCTAAATCATTTTAATACATATTTCCATATGCTTAATGGATTTATACCAACTGACAACTACATATTTAGTAACCACATTGAAATCGAAAACCATTTCAATATAGTTTTATACGTAATCGATCAATCATTGCAAAAGTTCTCGAATCCGCAAACGTCTTGCGTAAAGTATAGAAAACCACAAATAGGCAAAGTGCGGAAATTCATTGATGATCACATTGAATGCTCCAAATGGCGAAATGTTAAATGCCACACGACCGATGCACGCAACGATCGATGAGCGAATCAACGAATCAGCCACTTCAGGGTACAACATCTGGTGATCTATCGATCGATCGATCGGTAGATTTCACTTACATACAAATCACATTTGATGGAAATAGCTCAAGTGAACAATTAAAAGTATTTTGTTGAGTCAATGAACATTCATGTACAAACGAATGTAAAACAAATTCAATTAACTTCGCCAAATTGTAGATGTAGATTGTAGATTGTATCGAAAAGGGAAATAATGCAAAACAGCCTTAACTTAATATGCCATAAAGAACACGATGGGAATTGCAATTCTAATACTACCCGGGGACACATATAGAATTTCAATTAAGCGAATTTTTTTTGTCTGTATAGACTGGTTTGAACGGTTGGGCGGCCCAGATAAAAAGGAACAAAAGGTTGTGGGAAATCAATGGAAATATGGAAAAACATGAATAGAGATGTTTTATATGTTAGCGATGCTTTAAAGAAAGCCTTAATATGCATGGAAACATAAGCGATTTCCCTGTAATTTAAACGGGAACGGATTTTGCGGCTTAAGTTCACCGATAAAATCTGTTCTTACAAGGAAAAACGACGTAAGCTGAATTAGGACAAAGACGAGTTCATTTATTAGTAGTGTTATCTTTATTTAGACATATATTTACGTTCAGCCCTTATTCCAAATTTCTGTGAGGTTTGAATAATCCCGCTGTATATAGCAAGGTTCAATCTGGAATTAATATCTGAAGTAAATATTTTTCTCGAGAAACATTATGAATATTTTTTGACGTTTCTTTTCGTTCCATAATCACGTTTAGATTTTGATAAATTTGTAATCACATTCACCACAACCTTCCAAATTTTTTTTTCATTCCACTGTTTGGAAGCCTTTAAATTTTGCTTTTTTTCACGCTCTTCTAAACACAACCATTTTTTTACTATTCGTCTTTAAAAGGAACGCATAAGTTGTTTACAAATGAAATTGCACCAACTATACGTTATCGAAAATATTCGTATAGTATTACGCTTTACTATTGACGTACCAACATTATAATGCGAGAGTGGTCCCAAAACTAGCCAACTTGACGTATAGATGGTGCCAGCAGTTAGAAAAACGTTATTTTGGTGAAAAGTGTCAACCTTATAAAATATATGTATTAAGTTTCAAGGCGCCACGTTATTTAGTATTTTTATTTGAGCCATCAAAGTAAACGATCTTAGTGAACTTGTAAACATGGAGAAAATTGGTCACCGTTATGTAATTCAATATTTTCATTTGAAAGGTCTCAGTTCGATCTTGTTAAAGCCGAGTTGGATTCTGCTCCGGAGGAGTCCGCTCCTTCGTTTACGACTGTAAAATATTGGGTAGCAGCATTTAAATGAGACCGTGCAAGTTGCCAAGAGGAACACCGTAGTGAAGAAACGGTTAAGAAAATCCTCAAAATGGTATTAATTGATCGTCGGCTGAAGGTGCGTGAGCTGGCTCAAATGATAGGCATTTCAGAAAGTGATTTACATTGTATATTGACCGAAGATTTTAATATGAGAAAGCTGTGCGTAAGATGAGTGCCGCGCTTGCTTTCAATAGAACAAAAACAGTGTGATGAAGATATTTCAGTAGAGTGTTTGGCGATGTTTCACCGCAATAAAGCCAAATTTTTGCATCGATTTGTAACCATGGATGAGACATGGGTATACCACTTAAACCTGAGACAAAGGAACAGACAAAGCAGTGGACTGGAAGAGAAGAATCACTTTCAAAATAGGCGAAGACGGTTCCATCTGCAAGTAAGGTCATATCATCTGTTTTTTGTGATGCGCATGAGATTATTTTTACTCATTATCTTCAGAAATAAAAAACTATCAACGGCGAATGTTATGCTAATTTATTGCAGCTTTTAGATGTTGAAATTATTCAGAAACACCATATTTGGCGAAAAAGAAAGTGTTGTTTCATCAAGACATTGTTCCAGTTCACATATCCACTTTTGTGATGTCCAAAATTAATGAATTAAAGTTCAAATTGTTTCATCATGCACCTTATTCGCCAGACTTAGTTCTCTCGGACAATTTGCTATTTTCAAACGTGCCTCGTGCAAAAATGCCTCGGTGGTAAAAGATTTACCAACAATAAAGAGGTGGAATCTGCGGTTAATGGCTATTTTAAGAAGTTTGACAGTTCGTACTATAATCAGGGTATAGAAGCTATTGAATATCGCTGGAAAAAGCGTATCGATCTAAAAGGAGATTATGTTAGAAAATAAAGAACAATTTTCCCAACTTTTTTGAGTCTGCAAGTTTTTAAAACATTTCAACAAATATTTCTTATAACATTTTCTAGAGATTAGGTTGATCATCGAGACACATTTATTATAATAACTCCGTCCAAAATTGGCTACAACGAGAAAATTCTAAAAAAAAAACAGGATAAATTAAAAAAAAAAAAAAATTAAAATCACATACTTTTTTTTTTTGCTGATTGAGAAAAACGTTATAAAATTTTTATTAATCATTTTGCTGTATTGAAGTTAAAATTATTCCAATAGGATGAGAAACGCTTTGCTAATAGCTTGTTAAAAATCTTCAACAGCTTATGTTGAAAACTTTGCATCTTCTGTTAAGGCTAAATGTGTCCGGTATAGAATACTTCAACTATGCCCCTCTGAATTCATTTAGATTAGAACAGCCATTTAAAAGTTATAGATTTATACAAATTATCTGCGTTTCAACACACTGATCATCGCTCAATCAAAAAAGTCATGAAACACATTTGATCAAAAGATATTTGGTACTATAAAGGCTTCCTTCTTGGCATTACAGTTTTGCATTATCAAATTATACATAACTTCATTCCTTCCAGTGGAGGTGTAAAAACATGTTCTCTCTTCTCTTATACCATTATTTGGAGATATTACATATTTTTTAAAAAATCCTTGTTTTGAAAGATTACTATAACTTGTGAACTACTTTCGACATTTACTCTACATTTACATATACTGAATAATTGCGTCTATTTTTGATTTTATTTGTTTACATTTCGCCTTCACGAATCAACTGTTTGAATTTACTTGCGAAATTTTCTATTTGTCTAATTTTTTCGATTAAACCAGCTGGTTAGACCAGCTGGTTAGAATACGCAACTGCTGTGCATATGATCATGGATTCGGGTTTCAATACGACCACCAAATCTTTCTTGAGCGGCAATCACCTCGGTGTGTCCGACGAAGATTTCGCGTAGTCGAAGATACGGCAATTCGTCTTAAAGTTTGGCAAACTGATGTTCAGAATCGTTGTTATGCAATTGGTTCTGTTCAGTGCGTTTGAAAATATAACGTGTGTAAGTGTATTGAAGGTGAGAAGCTCTTCGGTATTCCATCAGGAAGACGAAAGGATTTGCTTTTTCTAACTTTGCGGACACTTTTCTCTTTGAGGTAGACAGAATTCCGTCTTATGCTCTGGAATCATAGTGGGCATATTGCACTATATTTTTAGTGCACTAACGATTTCACTACCAATAAACACGTAGTGGTAGTGCAATTTAAATTTCACTACCACTAAATGATTAGTGGTAGTGAAATTTTAATAGCACTACCACTAATTTGTTAATTTTTAGTGCACTAAGAATCTAGTGCAATATGCCCATCAGTGTCTGGAATTTTGTTACTTGCGGTGATTTTAGTGGGGAAAATAAGGGAACAGATTTATATATTTAATATTCGATCTATTAATGCGTTTAAATTTAATTTGTGCCAGTTTAAATTTGTAATTTTGTATCAATTGAGTGATTTTTTTCAATTTAATTGTCATACTTTCTCGAGTGTTGTGTTCATGAAAACCACGGTATTGTGTTTTTATTGAAAGCAAATTTTGCTACTTTCCTTTGCGGCATTTTAGTCATATTTTTATTTTATACATGTTTTTTTTTTTTTGAAAATTGAAAACGTCATGAAGGTTATGCACGCGACGCCCACAAGAGGCCGAGAGACATTTAGACAATTCAATGATATTCAGAAATATGTGCGAGATTTACGTAGATTTGTATAAATAAGTGAATGTATTTATGTACATCTGTTGTTTGCTTCAGGTTCTAGGTTTTTTTTCTTTCTTAAATAAATAAATTGGCACAATTTTTAGTTTATTCTCTGACTGAGATTTCAGCAAAAGTATAACCCGTTTTCGTTGTGGTTTTTTTCTACATTTATATCACAATAAAAATAAACAAAAGTTAAAGAGAGTTAAAAACGGAACAAAATTGAGGGGGGAAGATGTCAAAATCTCTGTTGCATTTAAGATTTTCAATGTCAAATAATGTGTACATTGAACCATAACAATGTAAACCATACACCGGGGTACTCTCTCCTCAGTTTATCATAAGCAAAACTGCTTAATTTTTTCTTGAGTGTAAATGAATACAATTGGAGAACGCAGTGGCGTCATGGAGTTACGTGTGCGAATATGTATTTCCTTTTGAAATCATTCATTGTCTAGTACTCGTATTTTTTGTTGTTATCAAGAATGTACTTTTTGGGTTAGCTTATACGAGTATAGCAGTCATATCAAGATATATTCATATATAGTATAGTTTAGATCACATCGTTTATTGTTGATTTGTACGTATATCGTGAGCGGCCAGCACATACAGTGTTGCATCATTTCGAAAACATCATCAATGTCTCTTTCGTTGGTCACGTCAAAATTAGGTCATCAGAAGCTGTGATTTGTATTAGTTTTTTTCTCGTTGAATTTCCTTTTAATTTTCTTCTTGTTTTCACTTACAAATTCATTTAACTCATTTTCTGCGGTTATTATTATGAAAATTATTACGAATTATGTTTATGTTACGGTTTCATTACGTTTTTGTTTACAAAACATTTGGCAATCTATGGAATGACGTAAATTCACTGAGGCGGAAAGTGTGGCAACGTTGGCAGTCTACCGCAGACATATACAGGCATAATTTGGCAATATTGTGGTTTTTATATCGCGGGCATGTTCTCGTGACACGTTACGCGAGGTTTGTCTATTAACTACACAGGTTTGAACATAAAATACTAGGTGTGTGTGGGTGATACGTGCATTTTGGAAGTTTTGACAATATTTTATTTTAGCAATTTTTTTCTTACATCTTTCACCGTGGGAAATTCTATTGGTAGGGTGAGAATTAATCATTAGTTAGATATTTAGTCATTTTGCTATTTTCCCTGAAATATAATTGAAGCGATTTTTCGTAATGAACATAAACAAATGATTTTATATTTAATTTGAAAAATAAAATTGACAAGTTTTATGGGAGTTAAATATAAGTAGTGGCATGGCTATGTAAAATTCCTTAAAAAAACTGCCATAAACGAAATTTTCTAAGATGGGAAAGAACGTCATGGAGGGAGCTCACTGAAAACCCCTCTAATTATCAGCTTTCATTGGTCAAATAATATCATTTTGGTTTGTATAGTTGTTTTTCTGAATTTAGCGATATTTAACTTTTTTTTTGTCATATACGCCAATTTGCTTAAATAATAATGTTATAAAGGAGTTTATAACATTGGTGATATTTTTTGGCGAAATCAGGAGGCGGTCTTTGATGTACTCAATCAAAGATGAAGATGTATTGAATTAAATATTAAACTCCGATAGTTGACAATTTCACGAAATAAAAATAAATTAACCAAAAACCAATGAAGCCCACTGTGTTTTTCCAACAACTTGTCGGGTCTCTTGTCTCTATGACAACCGCCTTTATTCATGTTCTCATGGCAAATACAGTGAGTATAGTGAGGCTAGACTAAAAGCTTATAATAATTAGGTTACTTGCGGTTGGCTGGTTCTTCAAAGTACTTACAGACAATGTGATCGAGTTTATTAAGATTGCGATAACACTGTTTAGTGAGCTTACGAGAACAATAAATTAACATAATGACTAAATATCAAGACGACAAGAATCTAAAATAATATGAATTTCTGAAATTGAAAAAATTAAAACATAGCCTTAGAGTATATCATTTTCATTTCCATAAAACGTATATAAGAAAATGTTAAACAATATCAGAAGGGATTCCTATGCCAACCCAGCAAGAGATTCGTTTTGCCTAAGGAGTTCAGTTTGTCTTTTGAAAACCCATATTGAAGTTTTGCAGCGTGTCGTTTGGGTTTTTATGTGAAATTCGTGATTCTTGGTTTTTTGTGCCAAATAGACGAATTTTTTTTATATATTTTTCATTAACATTTTATATTTTATTTTATTATTTGGATTGAAAATTAAGTACGCATACATAGGTAGAATATAAAACCCAGATTATCGTGAAATACCAGAATAGTAATGTGTCTGCAGACTTTTTCAGAACTTCCTCGAATATAATCACGCAAAAAATCAAAAATAAGACTAATCTGAAAAATTTGGGTTTTCCGTAGCTTTGAAAAACAGTTGGTTAGTTAATATAAAAAAGCGAAATTGTTGTTAATGAAATATAAAAGAAATAACTTCAAACATTTAGGAGTTAATTATTAATTTAATATAATTAATTATTATAATAAGAATAACTTGTGTTTTAAAATCTGTGAACATTTCCTGAAGTTGTTAGATCAGCACACTAAAAACTTTAATTCATATCTTTTTTTTTTTGACTTTTACACGAAACAATTATATAACACAAACAATTTTTGAAAATTGATATTAAATTTTAGTTCTCAAGTTATTTAAGTTAAAAGCATTTTTGTATATTTTCTTTAGAACATTTAGCACATAACACACATTTTCTTAAAGAAGAAATAAGGAATAATTTAGGTTTACAGTATTTCTTCAATTCATTTCATTTCATTTTAAAATCAAGTTCAATTTATAACTATGTTTAAAAAATAAGACCAGTTCATTTTTAATAAAATCTATTTATTTGCCCAAATATATGTCATCATCTTAAGACTGTCTCTGTTCGGACACAATACTACACGTATGGCAACGATTTTTCCAATCCTCGAAGCATAGCAGATAATTACTTACCAATATGGCCATCAGAGAGCGCTGGAATTCACGTTGAAGCACTTCAAACGACTCATAACTGTAGCAGTTTTTTTTTTTTGAGGTCTTGAGTTTTGTTATAGTTAGAAGTCACACAGTGTTAAATCAAGGGGATAAAATTTTTGTAGAGCTATATTATTCCAATTTTTGACCAAAACCCCACATAACGAGTCAACACAGTGTGAGATGGTGCATTATTATGGTGGAAAACAGTTGTTTGCATATAAATCCGGCCTATTTTTGCAAATAACTTCTAGTAAATGACGAATTTCTCACAAATAATGTTCCTTATTGATAGTTTAGTCCAGTAGAAAAAACTCATAATGCGCAATATCATGATAATCGAAGAAAACTGTCAGTACTTGTTTGACTTTTGAACGATTTTGACCCGATTTTTTGGTCTACCTTTACCTCTGACACGATATTCGCAAAAGAGGGCGGCTCTATCTGCATCATAAACATGCACCCAAATATCAACTCCCGAAAAAAAGGCAGAAATCCTCACATATTTTAACACGACGGCACGTTTCGTAAAAATTTAGCGTTTTTGGCACCAACCAAGATTTGACGCATCTGAGACTGAACTGACTGACCCGTTTGGAATGCCAATATTGCCAACAAGGTCCCTAATTGTTAATCTATAATTCTTAAGCATCAAATTTCGGATTTTTTGGACGCGATCTCCAGCGGCAGAGGTTTGTGGCCGTCCACAGCGCGTATCATAAATATTATTCAAAACGCCTTTAGCGGCATTTCTACAACTTTTTTTAGGATTTTTTTTTGGCAATTCTCTTATCTTATTCGTTTTGCCAAAAATTTAAGAACAAATGAAATGAAAATATACCCTAACAGCTTCATTATGATTTCCTTAATTATGTTACAATGTTTTTTTTTTATAAACCCAGCAATAATTGATCTTTAGTAATTTAACAAATTCCCCACATTGTAACCGCATTCTTTGTCTTTATTACAATTTGTTTGATCGTATTCCAGATAGTAAAATCATGATTATTACATGTACACATAAATTTGTAAACATTACTGATAAAATGTAATTATAGCTTCTGGGTGTTTTGAAATATTTTATTCTTTTGCCTCAACATTTATAGACGCTGTAAGCATTTGTAATGTTTTGTCCTTCAAACGTTAACAAACCAGAATTGATAATGCAAATAACAAAACCGAGATATATAATTATAGACATGACTGACTGATATAACTACGTAACGTAAAGGGTGGTAAAAAGAAATCCATTATTTTTGCATGACATTGAAGGCTTTATTTATTATTGTGCTTCAAATAGTGCGATCAAATATGCATCATTTTGTTTGATAACTTGTTGCCATTTTGCAGATAATTTCATTATGAACCTCTTATAGCAACCCTCGTAAAAAATACTGGGATTTACGCAAGCTTCTCTTGAGGGATTTTTTTCAGCAGCAAAATCATACGTCGTGAACGGAAGTGGTGATTACTTGATGCTAAGTCCGAACATAAGGTGGAAGAATCTCCTAACTAAGCTTCCGAAGCTATTGGCCTGCCATTCCTTCAGACGATCGAATTGCTGCCAGCACAGGTCTGAATTAAGGGCTTGACAATAAGGGAGTAACTCATAATACAGACAAGCGCACGAATCATGCTACTGTCAACTGTTGAAGAATTTTCTGTTTTACCCAGAATTGCGCCGAAGATGTATCTGTTTCAATAGCATTTGGTTCCAGCAAGAAGGAGCAACTGCAATCAATACCAGACCACCTATGGCGGAGCTCTAACAAATTAATATCCAGAACCTGCACTTTCCGCTGGCTATAACAGACGTTTTTGGGGGTTATGTCAAGCAAGAGGTGCAAAACTCGAATTCAAGCAGTCCATTAAAAAAAAAATTGAGGCAACTCCGCAATGAATAATTTTTTGAACTGGTGCGGCTTATGAATGAGCATGGAGATCATTTACGGTCTATCATCTTCAAAATTAATTAGTTATATAAAATAAAATTGAATTTTCTATACAAAACAAAAACAAAAAAAATAAAAAAAAATTAACATTGATTAAAAAAAAGTTATTTGAATTTCGTATTGTATTGCAATTGTTACACCATCCTGTAGATCTCATTAAACACAAAGAAACCCCTTTCTGACCTTCAATTCTGGTTTGACCCCCGTTTTCAGTTGACATTGCCGTAAGTGACCCGCCTTCACCACCAGTCACCATCTGCTACAGATATGGGTCGAATTTTTTTGTAATTCAGCATGTATTAACAGATGGAAATTCGGTGCATAAGGTTTTTTTATTTGCAATAATTCGCGCGTACCCATCCATCGAACTTCTTTATGTATCCAGCCTTATTCAAGTGATTCCAAACGGTTTTTTGTGCATTGTTTAGTTCCCGGGCAGTCGAGAAGGTGCTTACATGGGACTCGGACTTTACGATTTTCATTATTTTGTCGACGTTTTCAGCAATTGACCTTGCAAAGCGATTATGCGTGATTAGATGTTACAGATATACAGGGCACTAATTAAACACTATTAAAAGTTTCAGCCGCCTGACTTGCTTTGTTGCATTTATCGAAGAAAAACTGAAAAAGTTGGCATATTTTCTTCTTACTGGTATTCATCTCTGACATGCGCTCGAACGGTGCTAAAGAAAACAATCACAATCTTATCTTCCTAACGGCATCTAGCGTAGCCCGAGCCTACTTATACAACACTAAATACAGATTACTATAGCCATCTATTGGGAAAATAATGAATGTCCTTTTACTGTAAAATGTACGTAGTTGTTTAAAGGCATCAAATGTTTCCAAGTATTGATGTTATACAATTTGTTAAGCCTTTATGAATTTGTATACTTTGCACTAAAAGAGGTGCAGTAGACTGGTCTTAATTTATATGCAATCTTGAAAGGTGCAACCAATATTTCTACGTATAGAAATAATTGTATAGAGAAAATTGATACTTGAAAAAGAAATGGTTATAACTTGAAACTTGTTAAATTTTAAGAAAATTATTGAACCACTCATTGGGTAGTTCAAATTTTTACGAAATTGTTCAATATCGTATTAAAATCGTCATGTGAAATTTAACTCGTTCCTAATTGTGATTTTGACATTTATCTCAACTTCTTTGACGATTGACAATTGTTTGTTTTGTTTGCCATTGTTTTCTTTTGAAATGTGCGAAAATTTCATTTGTAAATTTTGTGTTAAAAGGGGGAAAAAAGTGAATTGTTTTATTTGGCAAATTGGAGACTAATTAGTTCAAAATGGTAAACAATACTAATTTAGTGTGGTTTATTGCTTGCATGTGTTCATGTTTTGTTTACATTTCAATTATGAATTTTGTGTATTGATTTTTTTCTTCATTCATGTGTCAATTAAATAGCGCATGATTGAAAAAATAGATTAGAAAAACCAGTTGAAAGTGTCAATTTATAAAATGTTGACAGTTTTGTAGTTAACGAAATGTATGCGATTTCAGCTCAATTTCGTCCGAAATAGGAAACTTATTCAATTTTGCAAGAATATTTTAAATACGAGTTTTCTTCTGATTAGAATAATATTTTGCCAATAGATACATCGCAGAGTAGAATTAATTACTGGGACGTTTCATTATGTATTAGCACAAGGTGACGCTATCAATGGAACCACAATCTAAAAACCTTATTCTTTGCTTAACACGCTCTCAAACAATTCTAAGTCAAGCAATCACAAAGCCATCTAAGTGGTTTTTTGAGTACGAAACCTTGTCTTTCGGGCGCCGTCTAGCGTATCCCGATGCTACAATGCAAGATACAGTTTACTAAAGCCATCTATTGGAAAAATAATGGTTATATATTTATTATACCTTATAGTTTGATTATTATATGGAAGCAACAAATTAAATTGAAATGAATAATAAATATTTTGTTGACAGATTTCTGGTACTTCTTTGACAGATTGTACTACATATGACAACGGAGTGTTTTTGTCATGTCTACTTCCATATCTATGCCATGTCAATACCGACAGCAAGTGTCGCATGCGGCAAAAATTGGTGAAGTAGCAAAAAACTTGGCCGCATAAGAACTGAAGTTATCACCCAAAAAGGCACTTTTTGTTTATGTTCTTAAAATTCTCTCCTATAACTCTATAACGACTCTCTATAAGAGTCGGCGCTCGAAGTGTTACCAATTAAAAATGCTGTAATTTTGTCTTTTTTGATTAAAACTTCAGTATATCGTAAAAACGTTTTGAATTAAAAAAAAAAATATGTTATTGTTCATATACATGGTGGCGCACGAATTGTGCTACTGTCAACGGGGACCGTTATTTAAAGATATTGAAGGAGTTTTTTATCCAGAACTACACCGAAGATGTATCCGTTTCAACACCATTTGGTCTAAGTAAGATGGAGCAACTGCACACAGAACCAGATCGGCTATGATGGAGGTCCAGCGAAAATTCCCTAACAAATTGATATTCAAAACCTCATCTTTCCGGTGGCCCCCAAAGATCACTTGACCTGCCTGCACCAGATCAAGTATATCAAGCAAGAGGTGTTCAACACGAAATCAAGAAATTTGACTGAATTGAAGCGGTCCTTTAAGACAATAATTGAAGCGATCCCGATTTAAACCCTTCAGGTCGCAATGAATAATTTTCTGATCGGGTGTCGCATATGCTTTAATAAACTTGGAGATCATTTACGGTCTATCATCTTTCAGACCAAAAACAAATGAAAATTTCTATACAATAAAAATAAATAAATAAAATTCGTTGACCAAAAAAAGGAAGTTATTTTAATTTCTTATTATACTGCGATTGGTGCGCCGGCCTGTACTTTAATTGATATTTAGCTTTCACAGGGAATCATATGGAAAAATCCATTGGATTTAAATCCGGGGAAAATGATGGCAGTTGGTATGCAGAAATTAAGAAGGGAACTTTTTCCTATAAAAAAAACTTTGTGTTTCATATGCTTTGTGGGATGACGCCGATTCTTGTTCAATAGTTTCTAGCGAATTGTTTACGTGCCCAAAGTAACTAACCATCGTCTGATCTATTTGTTGATTTAACTTTACGCCCTACTCAATGAAAATGAGCGGTGGGTACCTTGTGTCAGCTACTGCGGACCAAACCATTACTGATGCAGTTTTTGTCGTGGATTACGTTGAATTCTGGTCTTCACTTTTGTTTTTGTTTTGTTTGATGCTATCAGTAGTATTGGACCGACGATACATAAACATTTTGTTCACACGTAAATGTCGTGCTGTCAGATTCGATCGGCTGCCCTTGTATTTGTACACTTTTTAATGATATCGTCCTGATTAGGGACGTCTTTACTGAAAAATATTAAAACTCAGATTTTTACTGAAAAAGCAATGTGCATGAAACTAGAATCGGAGACTAACTAGCAAGGTCAAGAACCAACTGTATTTGCCGACTTCTGTTAGTTTTAGGAAATATAAATAAAAGTAAGGTTTTTTACAAATTAGGCTAATTTATTTTAATCAAAAAGTCAATAGTGGGATAAAATGCTTCAGAAAGTGAGCATCCACCTTATCAATTGCGAAACAACGAAGTCTTAATGAGTTATAAATTAAGTTATGTAACGATATATTTGTTCATTATGACTCATTGTTAGCACCTGCACCTATCCAACTTATACCGCTGACTAGATCTCAGTCCGTAGTTCTTTGATCCACTGTGCAAAAATTCCACCACCTGCGTCTATCCTACTTATACCGTTGGCTAGATCTCAGTCCAGAGCTGCTGAAACAATGGTTCATATATTTCGCAAAAATTTCAGAACTTGAGATTCATTGATTTTGCTCTTCCTCTATTACATGCATTTTGGTCCACTGTGCAAAAATTTTAACACCTGCGTCTATCTTACTTATACCGTTGTCTAGATCTCAGTCCAGAACTTCTGAAACAGTGGTTCATACATTTCAGAAGAATTTTAGAACTTGAGATTCTTTGATTCTATTTGTTTCCATAGTAAATACATTTTGGTCCACTGTGCGAAAATTCCAACACCTGCGTCAATCTAACTTGTGCCGTTGGCTAGATCTCAGTCCATAGCTTCTTAAACAGTGGTCCATACATTTCAGAAGAATTTAAGAACTTGAGATTCTTTGATTCTATTTGTTTCCCTAGTACGTACATTTTGGTCCACTGTGCAAAAATTCCAACACTTGCATTAATCCATTATGCACCGTTGGCTAGATCTCAGTCCATAGTTTCTGGAATAGGGATTCATATATTTCGGAAGAATTTCAGAACTTGAGATTCATTGATTTTATTTTTCCTCCTAGTACATACATTTTTGTTCACTGTGCAAAAATTCCAACACCTTCGTCTATCTTATACCGTTGGCTAGATCTCAGTTCAGGACTGCTGAAACAGTGGTCCATATATTTCAGAAGAAAATAAGGTCGAAGAATATCAAGTTCTCAAATTCTTCTGAATCTATATTTACGGACATGGAAAACCATTGCATTTGACAGTGTGGTTAAAAATCCATGATTGAGCTTCAACCTGGCGGTTTTATTGAAGCGTCGGTTTAAATTCGCCTTTGTTCACTTTTTTTATAATAATTTTTGTTTGAATCACGTGTAATGGGTTATATATTTTTCATTTTACACAACTTAAGTGCAAATATCTCAATTCGAATCCATTACGTTGTAGCCAACCTAATTTTTCTTCGGCTATGTAAGCAAAGCACAGAACTGCCGTCACTACACAATTTCTCATATTCCAAGAGGGTTTGGCGAAGAGACAAACCAAAGGAATTCGCTTTAAATTGTTCGCGATTGTGTTAATTAATACGTTTTTTATTGCATTTCGCTATTAGCAGTATACACATGTTCTCATTCGCTACTTGTTCTCTGTTTTATCAATTACTAGCACATATTTTGCCAGCGAATGTACAGCCTAATGTACGATGATCATATGTGTACATAAGTAGTATAATTTTCATGGTCAATTGGTAGTTTCTACACAGTCAATTGTGTTTTGACTTTAGCTAACACTCTCAGATCATCAATGGGTGAATTCGTATTGATTACGACTTGACTTCCTCGAAATGTATTTAAATAATTTTGTAACATAAAGAACATCTTAGTAAATATTCAAATTTATTATGGCTAATCACCGCAATACTTCAAGTTGTCAAAAAATGCCTGAAGGCAAACGTAAAGCCGATGTTATTTGCTAAGCTAAGCTTATAGGCATTCCGAATTCACACCTTAGATGTTAATTTTGCGATAATACAGAATTTGCCTCTATGTCATAAAAACGATAACTATATAATAGAATTACAGGGAATGGATCCTGTTAGTTGGTAAGACCAATCATTTAAAATATTATATCTGTAAACAAAAATTAACACCATTGTCCCTCCTTTCGTACTTAATAGCCCATTAAGACTGACATTCTAAACCACTATAGTTGAAAATATAGTTCCCGGATCTAATAGGCGGATGTATAAGAATCTCCCAACCAAGCTTGTTGAGTTTCTGGTGAGTTACTATCAATGTGTGTGGTCTGGGGCTTTCCTGATGGAACACATTTTCCCTCCTTCTGGCCTATTATTGATGCTTGACAGTAGCTAATTATTGACAGTAGAGAATCGAATTAAGAGTTTGCTCGTAGAGGAGCAACTTACAGTAAATGATTCCCTGCCAATCATACCAGATGGAACCGTGTTCGCCTTCTTTGGACACGATTCTCCTATTCCAGCCCACTCTTTTGACTGTTCCTTTGTCTCAGGTGTGAAGTGGGGTGGACCCATGTCTCATCCATGGTTATAAATCAACGCAAAAATTCGCCTCTATTGCGGTGAAACATCGCCAAACACTCTGTTGAAACATCTTCACAGCTCTGTTTTTGCTCTATCGAAAGCGAGCGCGGCACCCATTTTGCGCACAACTTTCTCATCTTTAAATCTTTATATATAGATACAAGGTAAAACACTTTTTGAAATGCCTATCATTTCAGCTAGCTCACGCACCTTCAGCCGACGATCATCCAATACGATTTTGTAAATGTTCTCAACCGTGTCTGGCGTGGATGCCTCAATTGGTCGACCACTACGGTGTTCGTCTTGGCAGCTAATTTAAACTCTGCTGCAGATTCCTACAGAGTTGAATATAGCTCGGTTAATATTGGCTGAACTGAGACCTTTCAAATGGATATATTGAATTATATAACGGTGACCAATTTTTTCGATGTTTACAAATTTTCTGAGACCGTTTACTTTTGATGGCTCTAATAAAAATACTAAACAACGTGGCGCCTTGAAACTTAGATGATATGTTTTATAAGGTTGCCACTTTTCACCAAAATAGTTCTTTTCAAACTACTGGAACCATCTATACATAAGGTCGGATAGTTTTGAGACCGCCCTCGCATGAACATGTGATATAGTTGACAAAATTGATCTATCGGGTCTAGCAAAGTTCCTTTCTTGTTTACAACCTTTTCGGCGTGTAAGCGGAACATAGGTAGATACAAGATCGCATAGAAGACAATTTATTAATTTATACATCGATATTAGACGTTCATATCGACACCTTTGAAAAGTAAACCTAGACAAACATATTAAACTTTTACAAAAAAGAAAAAAAAAAAAAAAACTAGACTGTCCACAGTCTATTTCATAAATAATTAATATCTACTTATATAACAGTTGTACTTTTTAAACGTTAACCCTGTGTGTTTCTTTACTTCATAGCTAATTACTACTGATATCTTTGGAAATAAACGTACTCGAAGTACCTTCATTGATAAAATGCAAATTTAATATGTAGCAGTTATTAGCGCTGGACTAAAAGTTAAAATTTATTGGCACATTTTTTGTTATTTCTTTTGTTTTGTACTAAATGGCGACGTCTTTCGAAATGCTGAACGCCTAATTGATTAATTCTCAGTTGATTCTTTATCTCTTAATTTTAAAAACAAATGAATACTCGGCAGTGTATTTATGCAGACGTAGAGAGAGAATGAATACATTACACTACACACACACACACACACACACACACACACACTACAATCACACTCGCTTTTGTATTCACCGATACTTGAGGCACAAGCAAATATTAATACACTTGGCGTTAGCATTCGTCTATCAATGATCATGACATTCAATAATAGTCAGTCAATGTAGGACGGAGAGGGGGAACAGATCAATGTTTCGATTTTTGTTTTTTTTTTTATTTCGCCGTTTTTTGTCGAAGTTCACTTGCTGTATAAACTTTCGCATTATCAAATCTGAGTCAGGCGATTTTCTATATTACTTTTGACGGAAGGCTTATCTGTTTTGAAGAAAAAACACAAACAAATAATTTGCTAACTTTTATATATAGAATTGCTTAATAATATCATTTTCCTTTCTGTTTAAATAGTAGGATGCATGCTTGTGTAATTAAAAAATGTTAGTATTTTTTTTTTGTTTATGGATTTTGAATGTTTGTTTAAAAGTTGTCGATTTAATGTCAGACCCCAGGAAAATTTAGGAGTTCTCATTTTATTTATTATAAAAAACCAATAAAGAAGACAATTTTTTTTGTTACTGCAACTTATTTGGTTTTTGCTTAAACGATTTACTTGTACGAAAACCACCAAAAGGTGTAGTTAAGAAACGTGTATTGGGACCAAAGTTTGAATGAACTATTATCCATATGAGCTTTCTCCAAACTCCTATTATTTAGGAGATAATTCGTAATGCCAATTTCACTTTGTATGTTTTACGTGGGCCACGTTGCCAAGACCATACTCACGATATACTAATCAACCCTTCCCCCCTGCGATTGTCCAATAAACATGAACTCTAGCCATATTAGAGAAAAATTATTTTATATTATTGTTCAACTCAGTTTTTTTTGATAAAGTCCTTTCACAGTACGTTATCATGTACGACGAATTCGTCATATTAACTTAAAATTGCCAAAGGTAAGTGACGCCAACCACACTAACCAACCCTTTGCTATATCTCATAGCCTATAAGTGGTATGAAGAGTATGTAACAGGTATAGGAAGAAATACGGGTATGTCCAGAGAAAAAGTGGCCGATAACATTCCTATCCTTAAAATTCCATTATAGGACTAAAATGACTAGTCAATCGGCATGACAATGTCTTAGTACATTTATATCTATGACGAAATTACCTAGTTGTAAGAATATGATACCATCAAACACGAAATTGATGCGTGGTGTGATAGGTTCTAAATCGAAAAAGGCCATATCTCATATACCATTAGATATTTAGAAGTAGATATGTAGATGGTGCTGGACGGACGAATGAAATTCAGAAATTTTTAATAAAACTACTGGAGTGGGTGCTCTAAGCGTTACCGACTTTACACTGCAACCAAATGGCTGATGGCAGCCCGCACATTTGTTGGCAAGCATCAGTCTGTTATGTTCTTTACTAGCCTACGGAAGCATATCGCTTTAAGCTGCAATCAAAAAAATTTATTCAAATTGAATTCAAACATAACATTGTTACTGCTTTGTACTTGATTAGACAGCGCGCTTATTGTTCGACAAACTTCTGTTGGGTTCTTTACAACCCTACGGGAGTACATGATTTTAAGTCACAATTAAAATAATTATCGAAATAGAATTCAAGTGCAACAGTGTTATTACTTTGTAATAGACTGGAAAATCGTAACCAACCGTAGATAATGAGCTACGACATTTATGTGTGAACAAAATGTTTGTGTATCGGACCATCATACGGTACATTGAAACTGGTAGCATTAAAAAACGCCATGAAAGTGGGCATTTGGAAACATCAATATCAAGCGGAAAGGATTCGAAAAGTGAAAGTAAGAATTTGACGTAATCCACAGCTAAGCGCAGTCTAATTGGCAAACAATTTCAATGCCCCTGCTGGTATCGTCGAGAACTTTAAAAAATTAACTACGATTGAAGCCCTATAAAACACAAAAAGTTTAAAATTTAGCACGTGAAGTTTGCCTAGCAAGGGCAAAGGTGTTACAATATTTGCAATGAAAACCCGGTCTTTTATGATGTAAAAATATTTACAGTTGAACGCCTGCATCTGTGATAGATTAGGCCGCGGTAGCTGCCACAGGACGCTCCCCACTTGTTTTCATTGAACAGAGCGTAAAGTTAAATAAATAAATCTACCGTGAAATGATTTTAGACAATGCTCAAGTAAACAATTCGGTTGAAACCATTGGACGCTTCAACAAGACTCGACACCTTCCCACAAAGCCGGCGAAACCCAATGTTTTTTACAAGAAAAAGTTCCCTGCCTTATTTCTTCACAACCAAGAAATATGAGACGTATGTACAAAATATGAGACAGTCGAAGATCGTTCTTCACCCATAATCAGTCAGAACACCATCAGATCACATTCTTGCAGCATGTGAAGCCTTTCCGAATAGACTCGATTTTACTAAAATAGCTACATCGAACAATAATATATTTTTCTTAAAATTTTAAATATTTTTACAATATACTGAAGTTTTTAAAATAAAAAAATTGCCGGGTGAACCGGTTTCTGTATAAACATCATCCATATGGCAGAAATATGATTATAGTGACAGGTATGGTAATTAACGTGGGCAGTATCAGAGATGACGTAGTAAATAGTCCCAATTTTTTTATCAGTACAAAACAATAAAACAGACAACATTTTGTATTAAAGCATATGCTAATTCGGTTGTCGTACGTCAGTCTATGTAAATATTGTTTTTCGTTGTTGTCACTCATAGCTCCCAATAACTAAGCATATTCGAACTCTTTGATTTCTATCTATTAGATTATACGAGTAGCTGCTTTTCTATCAATTCATTTGTTTATTTCGCTTGTTTTGTTCCGGTTTCATACGCTTATCGGAAGCATTAAAGATGACATAGCTTATATTTCTTGTCGAAGCAGAGTTGCTGTCACACAACGTCACTTCCAATGGTATCATAAAAAATTGTGCAAACAATTCATTGATATTTGAAAACGGTACGTTTACTGCACGCTTCTGATACCAGTTGGGAATGTGCTTAATGCAATCTTCCTTTGAGAAGTTACGAATAAAAGATTGGGTTTCGCTAAATCGGTCTGTTTGTAATTTTTCATTATGGTGGTTTTCTCAATAAGATATACGTTCAAGATTTTAATATCAAAGTAAAATTCTAGAACAATAATATTAAATGTTGATATTCTGTGGTCCTCAATGGAATTCTTGATTAGTTCTATCTTATATTGCTTGCTTTCCTTCGCCCAGGCGGCGGAGGATAAATTCACTTACATTCATCTAGTACTGATCGGGTACCACAAAGAGTACATCTTCCACCAAATCAATTAACTTCATTACTAAATGTCTAAACAAAACATAACTAAGATAAGGTAGCATAACAGCTTATGGGCTTCTCTTGCAGTAATTTTTTTGGTGGCAGTCATTCTAATGTGAACTTTATTATTTGATATCCTAAAACAAATTCAAACTACGTTGAGACAACTCTAGACACCGAAGTGAAAATAAACTTCGTGCGAATGTGCAACAATATTTGTTTTGTATTTTGATTACCTAAACACAAAGAAGGTTTTAAACATTTTGTACTCCTCCACCATATGATTTCTGTCGAAAGCACAATAGAGAACCTTTCAGCTTAGGGATTGCAATTTTGTTCAGTTTATAAAATGAACAAAATCGGAGCAATAGCATAAAACTTTGCCCACCCAGGGGCTGTATCATCTGCAAAAAAATAGAATTTTTTTGAACTTTTTTTGTTTTAATAATTTTACGATTTATCCGTTATGGTGGCAGTTGACAAATATTGGGAAGAAGAATCATAATTCAAACACCTTACGGAGGCACCGCGGCAATTTGGTCGTTTTTATTGAAAATAAAAAAATACGGGACTCTAGAATTTTATATATAAATTCAATACAAATTCAAATTCTATATATTGTTTATAAAAAGAAATAAGTTTTGACGCACTCACTTATTTGGCAACAAGTTGGCATGCAGTCCATTAAAATAATAATTAAGGCGATCCCGACTTCAGCTCTTCAGGCCGGAATGACTAATTTCCTTATCGGGTGTTGCATATGCGTGAACGAGCATAATAAATTAAATATTAAAAAAAAAATTATTGCAATTTTTTATTGTGCCATAATTGGTGGGCCAACCTGTATATAGAAATGTACTAATGCAGTGTCATTATATTGTCAAACATTGCGCTATCAGACCAACTGTAGCGATAATATAGTTCGTAGGTTTCAATCCCGCATACGGCCACCTATCATTATTTGAGTTGCGGTTACCTCGATATGTCTGACGAACACTTCGATTAGACAAGTAGACGAACACTTCGAGTCGACAAGACTGGTAAATGCTATTTAAACTGTGATGTTCGGAATCGTCGATAGCTCCTTTGAGTAAGCCTAAAAATAGAGTGCGTATAAAAAAACTAGCTGAGTGTGAGAAGCTCTCCCATATCTTATTCATGGGATACAGGGGAATTTTTTTTTTTTTTATTTCTCTGTCAATGCGGAGATGTACATAAATTAGATATAAATTTATATTTATTTATACATTTTACTTTTATTTATTTATTTTTATTTTATTTTTATTTACTTTTTATACAAGAAAAACTGCTTTCTTTGCGAATATTTGCTCCTGCAGACATTTTGTACGAAAATGTGTATTTTTGTGTAATGGAATAGCGTTTGCATAAAAATTGGAAGCAATATACTCGTAGGTAATTCCAAGCTTCAACAAAAATTATGTACAATAATGTACGACTTTAAAAAGTTGTATTCTATAATAATATTATACATTTCTAGGAGGTTATGCCTTTTGGTTTGAGAAAAACTGCCTGTTTAGTTCTATCATATCGTCTATAGTTTTCGAGATGTGCTTATTCAGAGCAAACTTAATTTTGATACCAAACATCAAATATTCATATAAGCTTTCTACAAATGAAGATGATTTTCAGTTCTTCTGTGCTATAACAAAAAATGTTGCTGAATTTTATTAAGTGGGCATTTTTAAGGCCCCATATTTTATAAAATTTCCAAAAAGTATTATTGAGGTATCCCTTAGACTAGAACAAACAGATAATCTAACCTATAAAAAATTTTTTCCCAGCTATACCAACAAATTTTTTAGCGTCGATACAAAAGTGTGAGATGTGCAAGGAGAAGCGAAGTAAATAGCTATGTTCTTATCAAAAATATTCCGGATTTCCGGATTTACTCAGAAAATAATTTGAGCAAATAAACTTTCTGAAGTCTTCCATTTAGAAATTATAGAGGGACTAACGATTTTTTCTAAATCGACCATTTTGCACCTATGGTGCTCTAAGAAGTGTGGCAAAGGAACCCATTTACATTCACAGTACTAAGTTTACTAAATGCCTGATGCATGCTAAATTATATCCAGTTAAGTGCAACTGAATGAAATATATGTATATGAAGTTAAGCATACATGGGTTAAATTAGGAAATTTGTATGGGAATTATAAGAAAGAGCGTCGTTTTACGACTAAAGTTTTCAAATTTTACAAGCATTATATTGCATTGGAATTACCAAGAATCTAAACAACTGCAGTCTTCGAATTAGGAATTATATGGTAAACATTAAATTTCGAAAAATCGGTAAATTTTTATGGAAGATCCCAGAAAGAGAGTAGCATTGACATTTACTTTCATCCTCAGGACTTATTTCATCAAACGGAAGAGGTGCATTCAGCTGCTTGAAAGACAAGAAACTATGAATATATTGCTCAAACTGATAATTTGTATAGGAAATACCAGAAGGGGTATGGTTACCAGGTCGATTTATATCAAGTTTGAGAGGCACCAAAAGACGTGTGGAAATGCACACTGTTTTCATTCCAAGATCCTACTTTAGCAAGTGCTTAATTTGTGCTGAATTTGACTGAATTTAGCGCAACTGAATAAAAGATATGAATCTAAGATTAAATGGATCATTTGCACGGCAGATATCAAAAAGGGCATGGTTACCTGGTCGATTTTTTCAAATACAATACGATACAATTGAATGGAAAACGAATGTAGCTAAAGCCTACGTATTGAAAGTTACGCAGGAAGAAAAATTTTAGGAAATCAGTGAATTTGTATGAGATATATCAGAAGTTGCGAGTCTATATAGGGCATTTACGTTTTTCGATTACCAATTGCAAAATATTATTATATAGATATTGTGGCGGACTTAGTCGAATTAAAAAGTCATGTAACTTATTTGGTCAAAAGATACTTGATACTTGAAACGCTTTCTTCTGGGTGTTGCATATTTGGCTGTTTCAAGGCGTATACGTATACCTCCATTATTTCGGGTGAAGTTATATATATGAGTAGACAAATAAAGTTATTTTTTATAAATATCCCTTCAGATCTGAAAATCAAACCCGTTTCCAGGCAAAGTTTTAAACTGTAAAAATTAAGCCAAATATAACCTTCATCACTTCTTGCAAAATCCAAAATCTCCTTGAGCTAAAAGTTCAATAAATCTCAGCGAAAATACTGTTGACTAACAATTGCCAAGCATGTCGTTTTCCACTACACTCACGACCACAGGGGACCCCTTGCTAAAAGCAATAATTTTCAATAGCGGGCATTCAGATAGATCCTCAGTAAGTAAAATTACAGTACAATCTAGATCAATCTAGAGCCAAATTGGGAAAACTGGTTCCAGTTTAATAATCAACACTACTGAGTTATTTTAAATCCATTCTCATATCATTTGCAAAAAAAAAAAAAAAAAATTGTTTTGGACTGTGTAATTTGTTCTTGATATATTAGTTGGTTGACAGCACTATACAAAATCTACTACATTTTAAAAAATAAAAAAACATGTTCAATGGCGTGAACGCAACGAGATAAAATACAAATATATATTAAACACCATAATTATTTGTTTTTATTCAGTAGAATTCCATAGTCCGCAAATTGTAATAATATCAGTTGCTCAAATATTTCACATTAATTATAAACATTCCAAACTTACGATCTATACAAACAACGAAGTATTTTCTCGATCTTTACCTTCAGTTTTGTTTGCTAAATTCGGTTATTAATCCAACAGGATTTCACTCCAATATCAAATTCGTTGTTTGTTTATTTTATTTTTAAACAGCACTTAATTGTTTTTTTTTTTTATCGGAGTACGAATATTTTAAAACAATTTCGATTTATTCGGATATTTTTCAATTCACAAAAATGCGTTTCAGAGCAATTTGCTTATTTATTTTGTTTAAACGAACGTCTAACGAAAGTTACGTTTTTAAACACTCCGTCGTAGGTTTCACGTTTTTGTTTTTTAGGTCTTCGTCTTCTTCGGTGTTTCTGTAACGCTAAACTCGCACGTTCCGCATTCAATTCTCGACTGATCGTGTTTGTTGTGGCAAAAAGTTTTGTTTGTATCGCAAAAGCTATTGTTGTTAACTTTTAGCTAAATTTGTTGTATTCGATCTGGTTGCTCGACTGTAGATGTTGTTGTTCTTGTGTTCGCTATAATGCCTGTGTTGTTATTGTAGTAGGATTTTACGTTTAATTTGTGAGCGGGAGAGAGAGAGTGTTTCGTCTTCTTTTGTTGATTTTATATCGAGTATAAATGTTTAAAAAAAAAACTTTATATGGTTTATTGTTTGTTTTAGCAAAGTTTTCTCATACAATTTCTAGGCTAACTCTATGGCAACAACATCAGCAAAAGGAATACGTAATTACAACAACAACAGCCCGTAGAAGCAATAAATGTTCTCAACAGATTTATACCTTATCGGTGAGAGGGTGACGTCACAAACTATTTGGGCAGTAAAAACAATCACTATGAGAAGAACTACATCGTTTGCCATTCAGCAAATAAATACAGATTAGTGGGTCTGAGAAACGTGTCTTCAAAGGTGATATACATATATGTATATTTCCTGCTCGACAGGAAAAGGATTAACTAAAGGGGGAAAAGACTATTTATTTCCGGATAAAAACATTATTTGCCTTAAGTCTCATTCAAACTCACGAATACGTTTATGAATTTATCCCCCAGAGTTGTCTGCCAACTGTCGTTCACGCAAAGAATTTTCTCGGGTTTAAGATAAATCCCTCTATACGGTTGAGATCTCCTAAAATTATGCACTGCACTTATTTGCGCATACCTTAAACTAACAATCAGCCTTTCAATATCCTACACTGTGTTGCCAATGCATGGCACCGTGGCAAAAATCCCATTTTCCCCCTTAAAATCCAATTTTCTTGAAGTATGTGATAAATTTCAAAAAAGCGTTAACATTTTCAGGCAGATCCAACTATAGTTTTTATGATCACTACTAATGGAGTAACGGTTTTAGGCATTTCACGCCACAACAGTGGCCTATTACCGAAGAAATACCGGTTTGGGACAATTTGAATCATTATGTTATTTCTTCTTCTCCATAATTATTTAAATTAAATAATTTTTTTACACTAGTCAAGTTACAGAGAAGAAGTCATTTTATGTATTAATTAAAACGAAATGAGAAAGTAGTATAATCCAAGCGTTATATATAAAGGATGTCTTAACAAGAACGCAAGATTTAAAATTGGCGCCATTCGAAGTGTCATTGTTTGACATTTGAACAATTGTTATTGTTTGCTAGTAGAAGGTACAAGGTTAGTAAAAATGGAGCGCTACACGAATTAACAACGCATTCTCATTGTGAAATTATTTTACCAAAATGGTGAAAGTTTTGCGGCTACAGTTCGCAAATTGCGATCAATTTGGGGTCACAATAATGCTCTAAATAGTCAACTGTAAAGAGATTAATGGATAAATTTGCCAAATCTGGGTCTGTTAGTGATGTAAAGGCAACAACGCGCTTTCGACCAGGTTGATCGACCGAAAATGTCGCAGCTGTACGTGATGATGTCGCTTAAACTCCATCCACCTTAATTCGACACCGAGTTTAGCAAATTGGGGTCTCCAAATCCACTATGCAGCGAATTTTGACGAAAGATTTGCATCTTCATGCATAAAAAGTTCAATTGACTCAGGAACTGAAGCTAAGTGACCACGGACAGCGAAGGGAGTTCGTTAATTGGGTATTGGAGAGACAACATGAAAATGCTGATTTTGCCGATAAAATCATCTTCAGTGATGAGGCCCATTTCCATCTTGATGGCTTCGTCAATGGGCAGAATTGTCGCATTTGGGGTGAGGAAAATCCTCGAGTGATTCACGAGAAGCAAATGCATCCTCAACGAGTCAATGTGTGGTGTGGATTTTGGGCTGGAGAAATCATTGGACCTTTTTATTATTTGAAATAATAACCAGTTTTTTCGTGCCTAGAATTGAAGAAATGAATATGGAGGGCATGTGGTTTCAACAAGACGGCGCCATATTTCATACAGCCAGAGAAACAATTCAATTGCTGCGTCAGTCATTTAAATCTTAAGTTCTTGTTGGGACACCCTATATAGAAAATGAGATTTTGAGTCTTTCTCAAAATTTGTTGAATGAATTTGTTGGCATTTTGAGGGTACCATTTTTTTAGCATGTAAATCACCTTTTCTAAACCAGTGAAAAATCCCACTAAATACTTCACACTCCCATTATCCCAATTTATTTCAAGAATCCCACAGAAACGGATTTACCTTATTGTTTCGAGCTGTAATCCCGGTAACTCTGCCTAAGTTTAGTACAAACTCGTTGTATAACCTGATAATCTGCCCAGCAATATGAGAATTATTAGACTAAAACTATACAATGGAGAATTGGGAAATTCTAGAAGTTTTCATTTGGGAGTAACCAGAATCCTTTGAAAAATTTACAAACCAGCTAAATACTTCGGACCTGCGGGCAATTATTTCCAGGTAAATCTGGCGAAAGCTGGCTGTAGCTTCCTAGAAAAGTAGAAGACATTCGATACTGAAATTCAACTTTTGTACCATTCTAGTAATCATTAGCATTCCTACAACCAGGATCGAACACGGTTGCCTTATAATCCGCTTAGCTTCAATAAAACTATTATGAAGATTCGGAAGAAAATTAAGAAATGAAACATCCAAAATGGGAACGATGTTATAAGGCGACTCTATTCAATTGGTGAATGTCCTTGACAAATATAAAGCTGACATCATTGCTATCCGTAAGATGTGACGGATAGGACAAGAATGCATTCGATGCAAGATTTTGTGTATCTACTGCAGCTACATTGGAGAAAGGCATAAACTGTGATATCCACCACTGCTGCCTTGCAGAAAATCAGGAGAAGAGCAGATGAAGAAGCATACGACCGCTTCCCCGGCCACGACATTAAACGAGAAGGTGTTCTTAGTAAAATAGACGAAAAATTTACTCTACATGGCAAAACATCCGAAAATTGATTCACACTGGTCTCTTTCGCCGCGGCGACTAACATGGTAATAAGTGGTACCAAATGATCGCAAAAAGATATCCATAAGAAAATTTGGTTATCTTCTGATCATAACTCGAAAAACTAAATTTATCACCTGGTTATACATGGAAAGCATGCTTTTTATATCAAGGACCTGCACGCGATCTGTGGGATTGCTCGTTCGACGGCAACTGTCGCAAAAACCCTACTTAGTTATGAAAAATTGCTCCTGGTGCCTTGGAAAAGGATGTTGATATATAACAATGTATAGGTAGTAGCCGATTGTAAACCTCCCGGGGACGGAATATTATACATATAGAGAGGAGGGAAACAGGAGGTCTTTATAAACGGAGGAACTATGGTTTCTTTCCTGTAAGGCCAACGATGAAAATCTGATACGCAGAGAATGTTGCATTTGTTAAGGCACTTATGTATGTCACTACCTCCGGTGGTAGCACTCAAGATGGTGAGCGACGAATATAACTTAACTCGGTCAAACAGGAAAACCTTTAAAGCACAGGGACCGAACCCAGTCTTAGAATAATAGGCATTTTTTATGTTTTGTCGATAGCTGTGCAATTTATAAATTAATTACAAACTATATATGGTAGTAGTTAAAAGCTACTGGAAAGGGATACCTAAACGCATATACATTTTAAGGACTCATCCTAACTGTTGGCGAAGCATAAAAAAATACGAGTTCTCGTAGAAAAAGAAACAGGGGCTATTAGACACGTCCATTTATCTGGTGATGCCACACAATGCATATTCTGTGATAAGTATTTGAAAATTGATCGGTTTTGTAATCATTGTTTTGAGATCCCATATCCTGTAGGCGGGTTCGCTGATAAGTTTCGATAATATGGTGGTATTTTTTTCTCTGAAAATTGCTTGCAATTTGTGATGGCTTTAAAACAGACAGAAGTTTTGAAATTTTAATCTAACTACAAATTTTGTTGTGTTTATGTCATAACAAATGAGATGAATCTTTGTTTCCTTTAAAAAAATGCATATTTTTACAAAAATATAATCTTAATTTATATATATTCCAAGTCCACATAGCACTGAACGGAATAAACTTCATGCTATTTGAACAATTTTTAATGAAATTACATAATAACATTAAAATTAGGTGGTGTATGACTATGACCAAACAGTCACTTTTTCCGGACGCGATGGCCTTTCCACAATCACTTTTGGGTTCTCCGAGCTCAATAGGCGACAATTTGATGTAAGCACCGATTGAGAAATGAGCCTCATCGCTGAAGAAAATTTTGTTAGATTGAAAGTCCTCGTTTGAATCACCACTTTTTTAGTTTTAACTATTTTTACGTGTTCTTCAATCCATGGCAAACCTTTCACTAAATAAATAACACTTCAGATGATAAGTATTTAATAGCTGACAACATTGCCAGACCGGCGGTTTTGAAACCACTAAATGGATAACACTTTATACTTTCCCTCATGCAGTGAGTAAAGAATGTACCGATCAGTTTCATTGTATGTATTTGTTACACATTTCATTCTTAATTCACTTCTGTCTTTATGCTATATCGGAGAAGTTTACAAGAAAATCAAAATTAGATAAATTAAGCTTAAACAAGAAAATACTTAACATTTTCAACATCGGTTGCATTTTGTTGATATCTTATATAGGATACTGGAAATACCAAGAAAATACATAGCCGTTCTCTTACTTTTCTTACTATCTTTTTTACAAGTTATGCCCGTTTAGTTTAGCGCCAATATTTATCCCCGTTGGCGTACATAGGTTTAAGTTACCAACCAAACGCAGCCATCGCCAATTATCCAGAAAATGGCAACACTGAAAAAATCTAACTGTTACCATTGAAATGCCCAGTTACATGAGAGTGCTCTCACAAGCTTTATGGTTGAGTAATGATCACATCATGATTCTTTTACCTGATGAGCATCAGCGTTTACGTTTATTAAAAAGCTTTCGCTGTTCATTGTTCATACACATGCCCAAGTTTTGTGCAAATATAATATTGTAAGAACAAAATATACAAAGAATTCGCAAGCCCCAACGGTATGCGACGATCAGAAGGTGTTTCACTTAAAGTCTCATACTAAGATTGTTCATGGGAAAAGGTTTTTACACCTTACCCTAAAGCAATGAAAGTACATACGGGTATATGTCATTTGTTGCGTCAAACCCAAATGTGCGTATGGCTTTTTAAGTCTGGTTGGCTGCTAGACACGATAACTGTCTTAAATACTATGCAAATCCTTAAAACTCGGCACAGCTTAATATTTTGGCAGATTTACCATGACCCTCTTAAACCATCCTTTCTTATATTCATGTCTCTTATTCAGTAGCACTAAATTTAGTCAAATGTGGTACACGTTAGGCATGTCTCCCATACAAAATGACCGAGCTGTACCAGAGATTTCTGAGAGCTGGTTTGTAATTTCGTGTAAATATTGGAAAAAACCGATCAAGTACCGATCATACCTTCTAATACCTCCCATACAATCGACCAATTAACCCAAATATATTTAGCAGTGTTCCCAATTTAGCTTTTTCTTTTCTGCCTTTTTTCATAAATTTGTTAAATTTTTTTCTTGTTTTTTCCTTAAGTACGTTATTGATACCTTTTTCAGAATTAAGAAAATCTACTAAAAACTGTTACAGTATACTCAACTTAAAGGAAAACGATGTGACTACGGAAAGATCTTGTGGCATTGACAAAATTGGTTCTGCGACTGAATTAAAGAATGTCAGATTCAGAACTCTCTGATATTTTTCTCGAAGTGGTATGTCAAATTCCTTTTTATTTTGCTGTGAAATCGCTTGAAGAAATTTTTACGAAGTAGAAAAGTGTAAGCTGTTCGAACAAAGACTTGAAAAATTTAAATATTTATGCAAAAAAATTAAATTCGTACAAACCATAATCAAATTTTGTTGTTAAAAAGTTAAAAATATAGAAAAAAAGAATGTAAAAAGACTGACTATAGTACCTCAAGACCAGTACTAAAATCTAATTTCTACAGAAAAACTTTTTGAATAATAGGAGTTATACTTCCCTATGAAGTAAAAATCAATAAAGATGTGATGCACTCAATAATAAATATTAACATTAGTAAAAAATCAACTTCACATAATGTTTTCTCGTATTTGATATTTTGATTCAAAATCGAAATTTTGAATCCGGTTTAGATTATCACTTTAATAGATTTCACCCCTAGAGTTCATTTTAAATCCATACATTGTCGAATCATATATTAGGTTTGATGAAATAATCAAAACACACACACATTTTAAGTAAACGGGAAACACACATTTTAAGTAAGAATTTCCTTTCCATCCGAAGTTAAAGTTTTTGAAAAATTTTAATACTTCCTTTAATTCAGTGTGGAAAACCACTTTAACATACAAGGAAACAATTTCATCTTGTGGGCTAAACATGGACAACACTGCTGAATATAGATTTAAAATATATTTGTTTTGAAATCTGTAGATTTTTGTAATATTTTAGACAAGTTGGGTTTACTTTTCTTGCATGCAAAATTACTGTTTGTTTTGATAAGTAGAAAATATCCGATAAAAGTACAGATTTTATCGTTTGAAACGAATCAGAATAGAATTCTTGTTCTTGTTCAAAACAATTGGTTCACAAATATTGAAATATTATTCGGATCTATAATTATATTAACCGTAGTAAATAATCCGTTAACCAAAAATTATGCTTTAGAAAAGGAACCATATAGTCTTTGGCCACAAAAACTGTTTTATCGGTTTGTATACTTTAATAGTAAATAATAATGATTAAAATTCTGTCTTAAGATAATTGTATTCAATGGCAAATAGGAAAGGAAATGTTGTTGAGTGGATGAAGATTACACTTTTCGCAATTCCTATGAATTGTAGAATTCTTTAAATAAAATATAAATAAAAATATAAATAAAATATAAAATAATAAATATATATCTTATCAATCAAAGAACTTTTAGTATGAATAAAGATTTCATCTGCTAAGTTTAAGCTTATAAAATACAAACTGCAGCATTATTCAAACTGCATCATTTTTTTATTTTTTCTGAATTTTTTAGTTTGTTTTAGCTTTTTTATGCGAACGTACTGGCAACACTTATACTTAGCATCATATCCTTTAAGCCGTTGCAGTGTATTCAACAACAAGCTTTTGATAAGGAGATGTAAAAAATCGAACAATGAAAAATTGCCAAATTTTTTGAAAAAACTGTTCAAAATTGTTTATACATACATATTTGAGTAGAATTTCACCCACAATTGTGGGTGATTTTCGGGCTTTTTTTCATAACCTGTTTATGGGTGATATTTCGATGCCGCCCCAAAGGACTCATTTTCGGGCCCTTCGACTTTTACATAAACCTGTAGTCCTAAGGTAAGTTTTTCTTGTTGATTAATTGAGTATTTTATATTGATTTTTGCTTTTGCAAGCGACATATCCACATTAAAATATTAACTTATTTAAAAAAAAAAAACTAAAAATAAAAAATATGATTGTTTTTCAAATCGTGCATTTCGTGAAGGAATTTCGCCTATAACACAAACGAAATCATATTTTCTTATATAAATAAACAATTATATTAAAAAATAAATTTTGTTTTAAATAAAAACGAGAAAGTTACTTTAAAGGTAGAGAAAATCAAGTGATTTTTGTATGAAAATATCAGTCACCGAGACCTACCTAGCTTTGTGAGGCGAAAAATGTAATCACAGTAGAAAATAACAATTTGTTTTAATTAAAAATAAAAAAACAAAAATGTCAAGTAAAAGTACCTAGATTTTTATTCAAAATTCATTTCAGCATCGGAATTCTACCCAGTTTTGTGACAGGAAGAGTTTCATCAAGGTAGGAATTTTATCCAACGATGCTAAAAAGACCAAAACCGAATGCAGACAAAGCAAAAAAATTAAAAAAAAGATTATAGATATTAGCAGTTTGTTGAAAAAGAAGTTTTTAACATAAATTAAACAGAATGGTTTTCCCAAAACATAAATTTGTATTGAACAGAAACCGTACGAAGATAATTGCGAAAAGAACATGAAGTAAGAAAACTGATACATAAAAAAATTAAGAAATTGATATATTGAAAGAATCAAGTAAGCAATACGAGTTAAAATACAAGCAATTGAATTTTGCAATGAACGCGTTTTGAAGATACAATCACAAGTATTGAGTCATTTAACAATTAATGCTCATATTTTCGTTCTAAAGTCACTGATTCAATGCCGATTTTTGTTTAAAGAATTACATTTCACATTTAATTGGATTTGTCTAGGAATACAGATGGTTTTCTTTTAAAAACACAAACGGTTGGTAATTTTTCCACAAAATGACCCACTTAGCCCATCCTTTTTTATATTCATGTCTTTTATTCAGTAGCACTAAATTTAGTCAAATGTGGTACACGTTAATCGTGTCTCCCATACAAATTGACCAATTTCCAGAAATTCATGCTTTCCTCCGTAATTTCGAATGAGCAGTGCCAGAGATTTCTGTTGATTGGACTGGTTTATAATTTCGCATAAAACTTGAAAAGAAACCGATCAAGCTTTAACAATTAACGCTAATATTATCATTCTAAAGTCGCCGATTCAATGCCGATTTTTGTTTAAAGAACTAAATTTTGAAATATATATGTTTTATCTTTACATCTATTTGATTTGTGGAAGAATACAGATGATTTTCTTTTAAAAGTACAAACGGTTGGTAATTTTTTCATAAAATGTAATTTTTTTGGTTCAACATTTCTTTCAAAATATTGTTCAATTGGGTGATAAATCATGCAATCAATAAGCCATTGGTTTCGGGTGATTTCAGATATATATTTTTTGGGCATTTAAACATTTTTTGTTAAAATAATATATATTCATAATATTTTCTTGGATAATTTTTTTGGCAACATTTTGTGACACCATTTTTTGGTCCGCTAAGAACTCAATTTTCTACTATTACTCATACAAATTACCTAATTTAACCCATGGACAGGATTCATACCTTTATTTCAATTGTACTAAATCCAGTATTGTGCATTAATTTAGGGAACCGTTGAGAGGCACCTAGCGATTTGCCAAGATCCTTTTGCGCCAATGTAAAAGGATTTTGGGTGAATGTATATGTAAGTGAGTTTACTTGACAGCAAATTTCGGTATTGGTTTAAATTTAATATTATTCATTTCTTGTTAAAGATTAAAGATGACATATAAAAACTGTCTTTCTTAAATTCGGTAATTTTTAACGAAGACAAAATGAAGAAATTGAAGTGTTTAAAATCGAAAACCGACAGACGGGTTTTTTGATTGAAACCATATGTCGGTTTTTTTCATAATCGTCATTTTCGAATAATCGGTTTTCTCCTATTTTTTTTTTTTTTGTTGGCCGAATTCCTGAAAAGCGGTTATATGAAAAAAATAATTTTTCGAATAATTCGATAACTCGGTTTTCTAAGGAAGTCGGATATTCAAACACTGTAAAGACAGTAGTTGTGTAAAGTTAGGCGGGTACAGAAAACATTAGGTAGAACAACCGAAGTAGAATTTTGACCAGATTAATATTTTAATTTCCTTTAGTTTTATATTACCCTGCGAGATAAAATACAAAAACTTTGTGAAACTCAATTGAAGACTTTGCTGTTCTACGAGAGCAAATTAGTAAGTTGTTAATGACACATATCAGTACATTTTTATTTTATAGATCAAATTTTATTTCTCAATATACGTTCCTTCTAACTCTGTATATTTAATCTATCGATATTAGAACTTTTTCAAGTCCTTCTAATAAAGGAATCGCACAAGCCATTTTCCAGCCATTCGAATAATATGAATTGTCCAAGCATACCGAACGAGTTCCACCGCAAGTGGATGTACGGCCCCATTTAAATTCATTCATCCAACTGCAAACGAACACAAACGCAGATCTAAATCGGCTACGATTTCTACGGCATTAAAAGTTCTGAATGTAGGTGCTTCATCACTGCACGATGTTTTATTCTCTCATTATTTAATAGCAAAAAGCTGGACCATATTATTGCAATGGGAAATAGAAGTTTTTGTCCTGCCCTCGTGACTACAACTTTTGTTCATTGAAAAAACTTCCACATCCAAGATCAAAAGCCACGTTTTGATGTAAGGTTCCAACAACTGGCATCAATAAGTAAACGATGAAATTATTCGTACTTTTTTTTTAATAAAACCACCACAAAAACGTAAATTTCTTTCACATACATTGTAAAAGAAAAGTCGCCAACATCTAAAAACCACCTCTAATTTATTGTATTAAACTAAAGATGTAAATCAGTTGCACAAAACAATTCCGCACTCTTCCTCCCACTGCCGTTTCACGAAGACAGAGAAAAATATGAATTTAAAAACCTTTGACCTTGCCAAAAATCATTGTTAATACCAGCCATCCAAAAAAATGAGTTTGTTTAACATGATGCCGTGTTCAAATCCATTTGGACCAAGGCACAGTGAAAATAGAGACACCATCATGACAATGAATTAAACAGACCAAAACTGAATGTCTATAATATCTTGCATCAACCTCACTCTGTCTCCCTATCTAATGGTCCCCGTTCAGGCTGTGATTTACTTGCCACAATGCAACTGAAGACCAAAAAGCTTTATAGTTGAGAAACTAACTATTGTTTCTTCGTAGATATCAAGATATTCATATCTACCTCTACTCTGACTCTGCTGATGGACGGACACACCATTCCTAGATGCAACAGCCGCATGAACAATAAGAGACGTCAACCGAAAATAATAAGGAGAAATAAAGTTCCAGCATCAAGTGGCATCTGGTCACACATTTAAGATGAAAAACAAACAAACAAAAAGAGCAACCTACAGTACAGTGGGGCAAGTTGGCTTAATTCTCAATGAAAATTGCTTCTGTCGTAGACAACTTTTAATTTAATGACATTCCAAGCAGAGTGAAGTCTTTAATTTAAAAATTTAATTTGAAAAGAACATGAAAATATTATTCTAATCACAAGTAATTAGTGCGCCGGTACAGAAAAGCTTAAATAGTCACCTGCCATAACAACTGCGTTTACAAAGAAAAAGGATTCAACTTGGAATTTATTATTTTTAGATGCTAAGAATTTTTTCAAAAGATCGCTGTTATGAATTTTAAAATCGCGATTAGACGACAACATGTGTCTTAAGGACCTAAACAATGATAACAAAAAACTGTTCTTATTTATATCAGTATTTAGAGATATTATGTAATTCCTCGGAATTCGCTGTTTTGAAAACAGCACAGAATTTTGGAATGGGAATTGGAAGTAAATGTGCTTTAAAGTAAGTTTACTGTTAATAACGAATAAACTCCTCTATATCTTAACCCAACTAAAGTCATTTTTCCTTCGGACCACAGATATAGGTTATGTGAACCTCAAATTTGAAACATATTTCCACTTTTTTTTAAAGTGGCCAATCAAATGAACGTTATATGAACATTATAATAAAAAAGAAGAAGAAGAGATCATTACAAGAAAAAAAGAAAGAAAAGAAATAAAAAAAAAATACACCTCGAAAAGCATCGGCAATTACCCCAAATGATGAAAAAGACAGATTTGCGGGGCAAACAAATCCTTCATTATCATTTTGGGTTGATGAAATTGAAAGAAATCAACCTGATTTTTCAGTCAAGTGAACTAACTCACATATCGTATAACTCCACCCGATGTCCTTTTGTGTTGCTGCAAAAAAATAACCCAAATTAAAGCACAGTAAAAGAAAGCAAAATTGTACTCTTCTGAAATCCTCCGTTTGGGAATTGTAGAAGGAGCACCGATCTTTGCTAAATCAGCCAATTTGCTTGTGTGGTATCCTAAGGGACATAGCAGTGCAATATGATCTGATGCGAGCTCAATAATAATGAATAATAAATAATAATATAGTTCAATTGAATGAAAAATACGACTGTAGGAATATATAAGTTGAATAAGGTAATTTGTATGGAAGATACCAGAGGGAGCATGCTCACCCTGGAGATTTTTTCACATTTTATCCAGCACAATTGATGAGAATTTAAATAACTTCAGGCTACAAACTATGGATTAAGATGGAAAATCAACTTTCGATAAATTGGCAACACCACCCGTTTTTCGTTTTCAGAACTTAAATGGCCAAAGGCAATATTTATTTTTTCGAATTTAGTATAACCGGCTGTAAAACGTGGAGGTAAGAATATATGGGTTAACTAGGTCACTTGATCGAATTTTATCCGACATTGCAGAGAATTGCAAAACAATGTAAAGGAAAAAAATTATAGGCTACTACAGCCGACTATTTAAAAATTGCAGAGAATTAATTGAGGAGGGTATGGCAATGTGCTCCCTTTTCATTCTGAAATCCTACTTTGATAAGCGCCGAATACTTACTAAATTTAGTGCAACTACAAACGACATGAATCTAAGAATATTTATGTAAAATCGGTCACTTATATGGGACCCCAAGGGGTGGGGTTATTCCGACGATTTTTTAAATTGTAATACAATGCAATGGACAAAAATGTGGGTTGCTGTTTATTACGAATGTGAGGTTACAGGTAAGAGATTGAATTTCGTAAATGCAGTCAATTTGTATGAGAAATAAAAGAAAGTTGATATAGCGCGTTTATAATTCCCGGCTACGATCTTTTAGTTTTAAGAAGTTCCATGAACATTTAAACTAGTTATCGAGTCCTCCAGCCAATCAGACAGACGGGCATCGCTCAATCGACTTAAAAAATCATAAAACGCATTTCGTCCAAAGATACTGGGTACTTTAAACGCTTCCTTCAGGGTGTTCCATTTTTGCCTTATCAAATGATATATACTTTCATTCCCCCGAGTGAAGGTATAATTAATCTATGCTATATTTTTCAAGTTGATACCCACTTCGCATATGCATAATCAGCCTATAATTAGGAATATGTACAACTGTCGATGTACCAATACAATCAACACAGTTACAAAGGGATCTGAAGATGGACTTACCACGAAATTCGAAACGCACTATTCTCGTAGGTGGTTATTAAATCTCCTATTGCTCCAGAAAATACTTAAAAAGATTTTCAGTTTAGAAATGTCTTCTGTTCTCACAGGTAATTTCTTGATCCGGCTCGAAGAACCATTAACAAACGTTAGCGTTTGTGCTAATGGGCAAAGAGTCGATTGGTATCAGCGCTTGGAGAGAGTTTAATGCTAGTGGTAGACGTAGGTTCCAATCGATCTTCACCGAAGTTGTTGTTGTAATGATATGGACTGTATCTTTCGTGGTAGGCAACTTTCACTTGCTGATGCCGGCGGGTTAGCTGTAGGATTTGCGGAAAGCCTTAGATTCTTACAATCTCACGTACATCGGGAAATTGTATAAGGATTTAGGCAGGAAGAGAAGACAAGAGATTAAACCCCAAGATCTTTGAGGGCCGCTGACTATACCTTACTATATAACGCTTATGAAAATGTTGATGAACAGAGGAAGTTCGGTTCATGTTATAAAGTATAAATTTTATGATTTGAATTTTATGACAAATGACTGTGGGGTACGATGTGATGCGAAGAAGTGCCATTTTTCTTTCTTAACTTGACTTGTCATTTCACAACTTATCTTCAGAATAGGTAAGTATCAAGTAAATTTTTAGCTTAGATAAAACAAGAGTAATTCAAGATAGCGTTCCTTCGTTTACGACTGCAAAGTTTAAACGAGACCGTACAAGCTGCCACGAAGAACACCGTAGTGGTCAACCAATTGAGTTGTTCGCACCAGAGACGGATAAGAAAATCCACAAAATGAATTTGGATGATCGTCGGTTGAAGGTGTGTGATTTGTCTGAAATGATAAGAAGATTTGAAGACGATAAAGCTATGCGCAAGATGTGCCGCGCTTGCTTTCAATAGAGCAAAACCAGCGTCGTAAAGATGTTTCAGTACAGTTTGGTTGGTTTGGCGATGTTTCAGCGCAATAAAGCCGAATTTTCCGTCAATTTAAGACCATGGATAAGACACGCGTCCACCATTTCACACCTGAGACAAAGGAACAGTCAAAGCAATGGACTGGAATGGGAGAATCATGTCCAAAGAAGGCGAAGACGGTTCCATCCGCAGTCAAGGTCGTGGGGTTTGTTGTTTTGAACGCGCATGGGATTATTTTAATTGATTACCTTCAAAAATTAAAAACCATCAACGGTGAATATTATGCTAATTTATTGCAGAATTTAGGTGATGAAATTAAGGAAAAAGGCCTCATTGGGGGAAAAAAGAAGATCGTCTCATCAAGACAATGCTCGAATTCACACATCCACTGTTCCGATGGCCAAAATTAAAGAATTAAAATTCGAATTGCATCATCACGCACCTTATTCACCAGATTTAGTCCCCTCGGACTATTTTCTAATTTCAAACTTGAAAAATGGTTCGGTGGTAAAAGATTTGCTAATAATGGAGAGGTGGAGTCTGCGGTTGATGGCTATTTTAAGGAGTTTGACAGTTCGTACTATAAACAATGTATAGAAGCTATAGAATATCGCTGTAAAGGTGTATCGAGCTAACAGGGGATTATATTGAAAAATTAAGGACAATTTTTTCAAGTTTTGTGTGTCTTTTTTGTTAGGTAGGCTAGTTTTGGGGCCGGCCTCGTATGCTTCTCAACAACATTAACATTTAGTCAAAGTTAGCTAGCCCAATTAATTTAAATTCAATTTTAACGCTTTAATGATTAACCACAGCCTCTCATTATTGATCAAATAATTCACAAAGTTGATTTTGCGCTGTTCGTTCCACTGTGCGTTTTCAATAAGCCCGAGAGTATAGTTTACATTGTACAAAATAAGTAGATGAAGAAACCTCCAAGTATGGTGACAAAACTATTTAAAGAGATTGTCAACATGATGATCATGATTTGCTTAGCTGTAACTATCGGCCAGCTAGCCAGTCAGCTTCCACAACAAACAACAACGCGTCATCTGCATCATGGATGGATGGATGCAGAGATTCTTTTGTTCGTATAAAATTGGTAATGCCTAGACCTACTTTAAGCTTCTTCTATGTAATGCCATATTTAGTTGGGCCCAGTCCGCTTTTGGTTTGTTGGCGTAGTGATGTCCTTATTTGTATGATAAGATTCCGTTAGGCTTATAGTAATATGAATTTCTCAGCGTTGAGAGAATGGTGGACATTTTTGGCTATTTCCAATGGATGAATGTTGTAATGGGATAAAATGGTTGCTTGTTGTTTGCAAAGGTGGCTGGGTTGGTTGATTGCTCGACTGGTTGCCTGGCTGCTATGCACATCGGTTGGCGATTTAGCTGGCCTCAATGTCTGTTTATGGTTTGCGTGTTGCTGTCATTGTTGGCTGTTTGTACTCCTATGTGGCATATTAAGACACTTGGTGGACACGAGTTTCCAGTGGTCTGTTTGGCACGTTCGCTAGCCTGCTGTTTGTGTCCGTTTGAAATTTCCCCTTTTTATTTTGTTCCAGGAATAACGTTTTCTGACGTGCTTAAACGTTTTTTTTTTTTGTTTTTGTTATTTGTTTATTTCCTACAGACCATTTTGTGGATTACCAAGAGTTCCAAGAGTCGTTGTCATTAGTAAATTTCTTTCTCCAGACATTGTGTCACTTCGAATATACATTTCTCTGAATATTAAGTTGAACATTTTGATTGCCGTAACAGGAAGACGTTGTAATCGAATAAATGTTTATCGTAGCAATTTATGATTTCGTTTCTTTTTTATACCAATTGCTGTATCATAATTTTGTTCGCTGAATTTGAATTAATTGCAGAAAGTGATATCAGCATTGTCGAATCTTAACTATTAAAGCTGCATTTAGAGTTTTCGATTCCATAAACAGCTGGTTTCATTTACAAAAATCGATTGTTTGATTGGGTAAATCCTATCCGCGAGAATGAGTAGAGCAGATGTGGTTTTAAGCATCATTTACAATGCTAGCTACTCTTTCAATATGCACTCACAAATTCAAGCCAAACGTATGTTCGAAAATGTTTCCCAAAAAATAGACTGTTTATATTTTTTCGCAATGCTCAACAAACCCGTCCAACATTTTTGTAACTGTGCTCGCCGTTCAAGCCATTGGAGAGCAAACTTGTTTACTTTATTGAGCCTTACCTTCATACTTTATTCCCTCCTAGGGAACTAACCAAAGTAAAGTTTCGGTGTGTTTATTGGCCATAAACTGATGACGTCATGGAATATATATTTTACAGTAAGTCTTCCTTGTTGAGTGCAGCATAAAGTATTAAATAAAATAAAAAGTATCACCTTTTTAGATGGCGCCTAAAAATGGATTTTTTCTCTATTACACATCGCGCATAAAAAATATTCAAAAGTACTATGATCGTCAACGCTTTGTTTCTAATCCCTCACATCAAGTTTTGACTGTATTTCAAAAGCCTGGTCTTTCCAACGAAACTTGGAAAGAACACTTTACTTACTGGGGCCCTTCCGCATAACATAACCTAGGCAGAGCAATGGTTGTCGGTATATATTCCGTCAAAAAAGTACTGTGAATTGGGAATAAAACACAAAGTATTTGTGATTCATTGAAATTTATTGTATCGCCCTCAATGTAGGTCAATTCCGAAATACTAATGCTAACGAATAATTCAATCATCAAAATATTTTTCAAACGTACTTTCCGGAAAGATTTTTAGTTCTGGTCAAGAATGCGTATTCATGGTTTCTATCGACTGAAAACGGGTAACTTGAAGGTATAATTCACGTTTTGAAAAGAGAAAGCAGTCACTCGATCCGACGTCAGGTGAATACAATGGTTGTTCGACGACATTTTTCGAGTTTGTGGCCTTGTGAGATGATGCGTTATCGTGAATCAGAATGCATGGGTTTTGTTTCCTAAAATCTGGGGTTTTCGATGAATTTGTTCTCTTAAATGCCATGTAATGACCTAGATAATATTCTTTATTCACCGTCCAACCTTTTGAAAGCATTTCTTTCACTTTATCGATGTTAATATCGGTTGAAGAAATTGATGGCCGATAAATTTTCGTTCGATTTTCGATCGCTTGTGAATGCACTGTGCCACTCATATGTACATGTTTTTGATATAGTCGATTCAGCGTAAACCTTCTGTAACAAATTTAGCGATTAAGGAAACAAAATTCCATTGATTATCGACAAATTCTATATTAATTTTATCCATTACGCAAATCACAAAACACACTTGAATGAATTGGCAAAATCAGGCATTATAAACATAATAACTGTCAAATCGTGTTCAAACTCGTCATCAGTATAAAGTGCAGTTATGTCAACTTAGCGATGAAAAACAATTTTGAAAATCCATTTATTCGGGTATTTTAAATGATCAATTTCCAAAACATTCATATCTTCTATCGACTAAGAATGGGGTCCTCGAGGTGCTAATTTGAGTTTTGGAAAGAGAAAGAAAAAGTCAGCAGGCGTTTTAAATGATCAACTCCTGATGTGTTTTGGCAGAATATGCAGCTCATGGTTCATACATCTCTAATACTCTCCACTAACAATGCTGAGTCTCTTCATTTTCAGAGTATTTTATCTCCAAGGCTCCCAGAAATAATGCATCCTTTTGCGTCATAAACCAGGACTCTTCGTTATATAGTAGGATTATCGTCTGGTACAGTTAGACTTTTATTTGTTGAGAAAGGACTTTGCTATTAAATTTCTTGCTAAGCTATTGGTAACATCTATTTGGTAGCCTCTATCCGTATCACTAAAATGGCACACTTAGTTTTATTCATGCCGAAACCGAGATCGATGAATTCATTAACCATTCCAAAGTTATGGCTGTCAACGTTCACGGAGCATTCTAAAGGAGTAGATTATTTGTTCATCCAAACAGATAACTTAATTTTGTCCTTGCAAACCTAGACCATTTTTTGTTGATTCCTTCTCATATGCTTAAAAACGTTGCAATAACGTCTCCCATTTTTACTTTAATGATATCCATCTTTTGCTAAAGAAATATAGTATTAATTGGGTTAATTGCAGTTTAAAGGAACCGTAATCGTCTTCAACAAAATGTTGGAGGAATTACATTATATGTGATGGTCTTGCCGAGGTACCTTTACTGAAGCTTTCGTACCAATCAATATCATCTTATAAAGATATATAAGCTTTGCAAGTATACCCAATTTATACATATTTTGACAGCCAAAGTCAAAGTTAACTTTATAGCCGCATATTTCGGTCTATTCTTCTCCTCCAGTAGGTGGATAATATCTGAACAGTTGTTAGTCACACCTACGAGGGCGGTTCCAAAACTAGTCGACCTGGCGTATAGGTAATGTCAGTACTTTGAAAAAAATATATTTTGGTTAAAGTGGCAACCTTATAAAACATAAGTTATAAGTTTCAAGGCGCCACGTTGTTTAGTATTTTTATTTAAACTATCAAAAATAAACGATGTCAGTGAATTTGTAAATATGGACAAAATTGGTCACCGTTATGTAATTCAATATTTAAATTTTAAAGGTTTCACTCCAACCAATATTAAAGCCGAACTAGATTCTACTCTAGGGGAGTCTGCTCTTTCGTTTACGACTGCAAAATATTGAGCAGCAGAGTTTAAACGAGGCCGTATGAGCTGTCAAGACAAACACCATGGTGATTGACCAATTGAGCTGTCCACGTCAGACACAATTAAGAAAATCCCCGAAATGGTATTGGATGATCATTGGCTAAAGGTGCGTGAGTTAGCTGAATTGATGGGCATTTCCAAAGGTGCTGTACATCGTACATTGATCGAAGATTTGAAGATGAGGAAACTGTGAGCAAGATGCGTTTGCTTTCAATACAGCAGAAACATCGTCGTGAAGATGTTTCGGTAGAGTTTGGCTGATTTGGCGATGTTTCACCGCAATAAAGCTGAATTTTTCCGTCGATTTAAACCCAAGGATGAGACTTGGGTCTACCATTTCACACCTGAGACAAAAGAAACAGTCAAAGCAGTAGACTGGAATGGGAGAATCGTGTCCAAAGAAGGCCAAGACAGTTCATCTGCAGGCAAGGTGAGTCTGTTTCTTCTGGATTATTTTATTTTTTATTTAGGTGATGAAATTCTGAATTAAAGTTTGAATTGTTTCATCATGCACCTTATTTGCCGAATTTAGCTCCCTCGGACTATTTTCAAATCTGAAAAAATGCCTCGGTGGTAAAAGATGCTTTGTTAGCTAGTTCTAGCCGGCTAGTTTTGGGACAGCTATCGTAAAGCTTCAGTAACGAGGTCCATTAAACACAAGCAGGATATATTTATGTTTGAAATATAATCTAACTCCAACTACGTTATTGATCAAAACAAAATAACACAATTGAAAAGTGTATGAAGCCTTTTTCAAATTTCATTTCGAAATCGAGTATTATTAATGAAAATTTAAACTACTTATTTCAAAAACTATAAATTCAACAATAAATAATCTTATTCGCGCAACATTTCAATGGATAACAATTCAATGGCTTATATTTCATATATCTAAACATTTCATTGGTAGCCAAAATATAGTTCAATCATATAAAATAAATTTTTATTAATTCTGTCGGTTCCGATATCCTAAATACGGTTTCTAGGCGATAACGGTACGCCTTTTTAACGGCATTTTGCAACACAATCTATCTCTTTCCAGCACTAGCTAAATTTCTTTTTTCAGTAATAGCCTAACGATATGCTATGTTTTCATGTACAATGTATAGAACACTGAACAAATTGCCAACTAATAGAATTGTGCACCACAAGGTGAATGTGACTTCTTACGCGAACATTTTGCTTAAAATTTATAAAAATTCTTAATTTTTCTTAAGTTTTATTAGGAAAGCAGTTATAAAGCCGTCAAAAAAGGGGGAATACTTGGAAAAACTTTGCATTTAATTACATGAAACAATGAGTTTTTTTTATTCATCAGGAAAAAGTTAAATTGGCTGGTATATACAAGGTGGCACACAAATCGTACTACAAACACAATGCCACCATCAATGGAGACCGTTCTTTAAAGATGCTAAAGAAGTTATTTTTATCCAGTACTCCAACAAGATTCAGAAATATAACACATCTAACCAGACTGGTTATGGCGGAGCTCTAACGAAAATTCCCAAACAAATTAATATCCAGAGACTCCACATTCCGCTGGCCCCTAAGGTCACCTGATCTGACAGCACCAGATTTATTTTAGGGAGTTATGTCAAACAAGAGATGTACAGAATGAAATCAAGAAATTTGACTGAATTGAAGAAGTCTACTATAAATATACTATACACAATAATTGAGGCGATCCCGACTTCAAACCTTCAGGCCTCAATAAATAATTTTCTGATCATGTGTAGCATATGCGTGTATGAGCATGGAGGTAATTTAAGATCTGTTATCTTCAAAACCAATTAATTATATCAAATAAGATTGAATGTTCTCATTAAAAAAATTATAAATGAAACACTTTAATAAAAAAAGGTATTTAATTTCTTATTGTAGCACAATTGGTGCGCCAACCTACATTATTGACGAGAAGGAAACATATTTAATTCTAAATAAAAACCATTAGAATTGCCACTCTGCCACAGAATTTAGCTAAATTAATAACGCCTGTAATAACAAATATATCATAATTACTAAGCCGACCACTACGCTTCATGTATAGGCTTATCCATTTTTTCGTTTCCAAGTAAAGTTAAAAAAAAACATAAATATAAAGCGATCATTTCGATTAAACTTTTATTACATTATAATGATTAGGCCTTGCTATTGTGTAGGAAATAAAATGTGATTTAAATGACCGCCTCTGGATTGGTTGCTGCAGTGGATCCTTTTGAGATAGTTTTCGAAAAGTACGGCAGACCATAATACGCACCTAACTGTTACTTTTTCCGGATGCAATGACTTTTCCACAATCACTTCTGGGTTCCCCGAGCACCATATACAACAATTTAGCTTGTTGACGAATTTTGCTTGTCGAAATTTTGTTTGATTGAAAGCCCACGTTTGAATCACTAATTTTGCAGTAAGTTTTAACTATTTCTACGCGTTCTTCGGTTGTTAAACGATCCATATTCGTAAATAGTAAAATTTTCACTAAATAAAAATTGTTAAATACCTGTAACAGCTATTTGCTGTTGCGAAGTTATGGTTACAGCATTTAAAGCAAATCTATGATTCTGTAAGGAATATAGAGAGTCTTTGTTTTTACATTTTAGAAAAACTTCTTTCATTTTTGACAAGTACCAGGTGATTTGAAGGAATCTATCTCATAAATTTAGTGCATTATCAACAAATGAAAAATTTACTTACTATCAAACTTCGAAGATATTCCGATTTTTGTAATAATGCAATCTGTCTCGAAGTGAAAATCGAACAAATTAACTATTATTAATAAATTAATAATTAACAAAGTTCCAATTTTACTTGATAAAAGGAGAAATAATTGCAAAATTTGTGTGAATTGTAAGAAAAAAAAATCGTCATTTTATAGTACTTTAATAGGCAAAATCGTCTATCAACAAACTGTCAAAATAAGCCAGTAAGCCAGCTCAGCTCAGTTCGAAAGCCAATCTTTTTTAGCTTAAAATTCAATTACTCACGCGGAACTCTATCGAAAACTTTAGAAAAGTCAGCATGGACTACATATATATCGGTCTGACATTCATTTTCAAAATTATCAGTACAATTCCGTGTAAAAGCAGCTAAATCAGTTGTAATTGACTTAACAGGAAAAAATAAATACGTGTTGAGCGAGGATAATGCATTTCATCGAAAAGAAACGTTTTTCATAAACAATATGCTCAAAACGTTTAAGAAAGCTTTGAGATAGGTCTGTAGTATACAAGCTTATTTTGATGCCAGATTTATGAGCCGGAAAGACGATGATATTTTCATATATTTGGATAAAATAACCCGAGCTAACAGATTTCGATAAAATTAATCTAAACGGCAGTAATGAGGGCGAACACCATTGCTTCAATAGAAAGGAGAACAAACCATAAGAATCAGTTTTATATGAAACAAAAATCTTAGAAAAACCAGCGCTGACATCATCATTAGAAATATATAAATCTGATATATCCACACTAGAAATAATATTAAAAAAATTGATTTATCAAATGAGAAAAATTAACTGACTCTTCCAAAGAGTTGGAGACAGAATTAAGCATTATAAACCATTAAAATTTGCATTATGGAGTTGCTATTTTTTGTTTTGATAAAAGTCCAAAAGCACTTTGAATTTGACGATGGGTGACGATAATTTACACTGATTGAGCAGTACAGTAAACCACATTTTTAAGTAGCTTTGGAGCATTTTTTTGCATACGTTGCACCCTGAAAACCACACCACTCATAGAATGATCACAATTTAACCTATTGGTCCTCAACATTAATTTGAATGCACATTATTTTTTGTCGCAACAGCTTGGCCATAATGTTACGATTATGTTAATAGATGAGTTTCTGGCATATCTAGCGTGGAGGGTTCATTAAAGAAGTGATTCATTATTGGTCATAAAGAGTCAACGCAATAGTGCGCATTATACGCTTAACATATGAAAAATAAATAAAAGTAGCAAAAAATAAATTGAATATGAGAAGAGAACCGCTGAAAGCGATAAACTCATAGAAAAGTATCTTCATAGAGATTTTTCATGTAGAAAAGTGACCTCGTAGATATTTTTCATACAGAAAAGTGTTTTTATAGACCATTTTCATAGAGAATCTTCATAGACAGTTTCCATACAGAAAAGTATCTCCATAATTTTCATATACGCGTAGATGTGCCTTCATGAATATTTTTCATACATAAAATGTCTTCTATACAGAAAAGTGTCTTCATAGACATTCTTCATACGGGTACAGAAAAGAGCATTTTTAGACATTCTTCATATAGAAAAGAGCCTTCATAGACATATTTCAAAAAGAAAAAGTGTCTTCCTAGACATTTTTCGTATAGAAAAGTGTCCTCCTAGACAGTTTTCGTATAGAAAAGTGTCCTCTTAGACAGTTTTCGTATAGAAAAGTGTCTTCTTAGACAGTTTTCGCGTAGAAAAGTGTCTTCCTAGACATTTTTCATATAGAAAGGTGTCCTTTTAGACATGTTTCGTATAAAAGAGTGTCTTCCTAGACATATTTCATATAGAAAAGTGTCTTCCTAGACATTTTTCGTAAAGAAAAGTGTCTTCCTAG
>JAHXMU010000020.1:561773-579581 GCA_019455685.1 Philornis downsi
CTAGACATTTTTCGTATAGAAAAGTGTCTTCCTAGACATTTTCCGTAAAGATAAGTGTCTTCCTAGACATTTTCCGTAAAGAAAAGTGTCTTCCTAGACATTTTTTGCAAAAAAAAGTATCTTCCTAGACATTTTTCGTATAGAAAAGTGTCTTCCTAGACATTTTTTGTATAGAAAAGTGTTTTCCTAGACATTTTTCGTAAAGCAAAGTGCCTTCCTAGACATTCTTTGTATATAGAAGTGTCTTTCTAGACATTTTTCATATCGAAAAGTGTCTTCTTACACATGTTTCATATAGGAAACTGTCTTCCTAGACATTTTTCATATAGAAAAGTGTTTTCCTAGACATTTTGCGTATAGAAAAGTGTCTACCTAGACATTTTTCATATCGAAAAGTGTCTTCCTAGACATTTTGCATATCGAAAAGCGTCTTCCTAGACATTTTTCATATCGAAAGCCTTTTCCTAGACATTTTTCATAAAAAAGCGTCTTCCTAGACATTTTTCATGTAGTAAAGTGTCTTCATGTAGAAATGTATATGTAATGTTAGATTGTGCATATATCTTCACCCAAAGTCCTTTTGCGTTCATGCGGCTTGTCAGAATTAAAGCCTAATAAAGAAATCAAGATTATAACCTAGTGCCGTTATTTATAAAAAATTGTGTTTTACTAAATAACATGAAGAAGCTACTGATATTGATTTTGGCTAATTTGTATCTGAAGTGCCCTGGGGGAGTATTATTTAGGCCTTTTGTTGATATGTAGGAATATGGGGGTTCAATTAAGAAATTTGTTTGTGAGGACTATACAAGCCCAAAATAAATGGGAAAAATTTAGGGAAATTCGTGTCTATAAATTAGGAATTACAGGGGAAAATTAAATGTTGATAAATCGATCAATTAGTATGGGTGGTGGCGGAATAATGTGGCAGTGGCGTCAATTTTAAATTTTAAAGTTTAGTGTTAAATTTGACTGAATTCAGTAAAACTTATTGAAAAATGTGAACTTATGAATATATGGCTTAAATCTTTTTTTTTTTTTTATATGGGAAGAATCAAAAGGGGCGTGTTTACTTGGAGGATTTTTTTTAGGTTTTACAGAGATTAATGAATCAATATAGTGAACGAAAATGTAGGCTACTAAAGCCTAATTAGAAATTATACTAATTAGAAATTATATAGAAAATATAGAATTTTGAAAAATTAGACAAATTTTATAGGAAGCTCCAATGTCATTTTCACTCTCATGGCATACTTTAACAAGTGGTTAATGTGTGCCAAATTTGACTGAATTTAGTGCAATTAAATGAAAGGGATAACCCTAAGAATATATGGATAAAATCTATCATTTGTATAGGAGATATCGGAAGAGAAATGATTAATTAGTCGGTTTTTTTTTTTAATTTTGCCAGGCATTATAAATCAATGCAATGGGCAAAAAATCAAGTAGCTGCCGTCTCGGAATTAGGAGCTACAGGCAGATAACTAAATTACGGGAAATCTGTCAATTTGTATGACAGAAGAGGTGGACCGATACAACCCATTTCCAATTCCCGACTACGATCCGGTAGCACCAAGTTTTAAGAAGTTTCATAAATATTTACAGTAATTATTGTGCCCACCAGCCAAACAGACGGACATCGATTAATCGATATAAAATATTATCAAACAATGCTTAGCACTTTAAACGGCTCCTTCTAGATGCTACTCCACCTCTTCATGGTTGGCAAATCTTTTACCACCGAGCCATTTTTTCAAGTTTGTAAATAGAAATAGAAAATAGTCCGAGGAAGCTAAATCTAGCGAATATCGTGCGTGATGAAGCAATTCGAATTTTATTTCATTAATTTTGGTCATCGCAAAAGCGGATGTGTGAACTGCAGTATTGTCTTGATGAAATAACACTTTATTTTTTGCCAAATGCGATCTTGTTTACATAATTTCATCACCCAAACGTTGCAATAAATTAGCATAATATTTCCTTTCTGAAGATAATACATGCGCATCCCAAAGAATAGACACCATGACATTGCTTGCAGATGGAAAAGTTTTCGCCTTCTTTGGCACGATTCTCCCATTCCTTGCCATTGCTTTGACTGTGAAGTCGTGGACCCATGTCTCATCCATGGTTATAAATCGATGGTTATAATTCGGATTTAATGCGATAAAACATCGCCAAACTCTATTAAACATTTTTACGACGCTGTCGTTGTTCTATTGAAAGCAAGCGCGGCACCCATCTTGCGCACAGCTTTTTCATCTTCAAATCTCCAATCAATACACGATATATAACACTTTTTGAAATGCCTATCATTTTAATTTGTCGACCACTACGGTGTTCGTCCTGTCTGGCTGTACGACCTCGTTTAAACTCTGCTACCAAATATTTTACAGTCGTAAATGAAATAGTAGACTCCCCCAGAGCAGAATCTAGCTCGACTGACTTAGACTTTTCAAATGGAAATATTGAATTACATAACGGCGACCAATTCTTTCCATGTTTACAAATTCACTGAGATCGTTCATTTTTGATGGCTCAAATAAAAATACAAAACAACGTGGCGCCTTGAAACCTAAAACATATGTTTTGAAAGGTAGCAACTTAATTATTTAATTTTTATTTTTTTTAAGCTACTGGCACCATCTACACGGCTAATTTTGGGACCGCTCTCGTATTCCGAAGTCAGTGGGAATCTGGGTTTTCATATACAGTCCGTCAGGGATAGGTTGTGGATGAAAACAGATTCCGAAAATAGAATAGAATACTCCAAAATCAAATTTTCTGAATGAATCTTAATATTATTGAACTTTTCTACCTGAAAGCATACAAGGCAGAAATTGCAAGACCTTCTTATTCCTATTCTTAGCACTAAATTTGTCACAATCTTGTCCTTTGACGGCCTTGGTGGCCGTCTTCTGTGACGCCCGCTGAGCTCGCTGTCAAAGATTTTCTTGTTGGAGCAATTTTTATTTATTGTGTAATTTACTGTATAACTTAACACAACCACCACAATCGCTGCATTTTGCCGATATCGTCAGATAGGAAGAATTAGTTTCTGATACGATTGCATTTTTATATACGAGTATTGAGACAAGGGTTTTTCATTAGTTTCGTTTTAGCTTTAATTTGCATGTTATATCAACTACAATACGAAACTTGGAAAATCACCATAATAAGATAGTGATTAAATTCTTAAAATCTGTATACAGAATTACATAGAATTTTAGACGACTTTTTGAACACTCAATTAAGCTCGATCCATTGATCATACATATTGCCGTAAAACTTATGAAACCCGTAGGTGAAATCACATTATTTTTATACCTTCGTCTGAAGGAATGAGTGTACAAGGAATTTAAGGCAAAAAATATATTTTGACTAAATGTGTTTCATCATATTTTAAATCGTCTGTCTCTCTGGCTAACAGATTGTCATAAATGCCTACGAATCGTTTTTAAAACTCGGCACAGCCTAACTAACATTCTGCCAGATTATGGTCGGGAATTGCGAGTGGATCATATTGACTCGCTCCTTCAGGTAATTCCCATACAAATTCACTTATTTCGCACAATTCAAAATTTTCCTTGTAACTTCTAATTCGTAGACTACGGAAACCGATATTTTTGTCGTTTGATAAATTCAACTCTTTAACCTTTTGGTACCTTCCATAGAAACGGTCGATCTATGTCATAAATTCTCAGGTTAATATCTTTCATCCAGTCGCATTAAATTCAGTGAAAATTGGTATACGTTAACCCATTAGTAAAATATAGTTCTAGAATGAAAATGGGCGGCATTGTCGCACCTCTTCACTTCCCCCTCGGTCAAAATTGAATGATTTTCGGAAATCTAATCTTTCTTCTGTAATTTCTAATTGGTAGGCTGAAGTGGGTTAGGTTTTAATTCATTGAATTGATTTAGAACGTCTTGTAAAATTTGAGCAAAATCGAACAAGTAATCATACCTTTCCTGGCACCTTCCATATAAATGATCAATTTAATTCATATATTTCTAGCTTCATATCTGCCGAGCACTTGCCCTGAATTAGGTAAATCTGGCAAACGTATTGCATTAGATAAATGCAGTTGAGGAATGAAAATAGACTGCATTGCCAGCCCCAATTTTGGTACATCCCACGCAAATCGATCGATTTAACGAAATTTATTTCTTCCCTGTAATCCTTAGTGCTGTAATTTAAATTTATGTTAATTACGTTACTTTATAATGTTTGATAAAATATAAAAAAGTTGACCGGTTAACCACGCTCTTTATGGTACCTCCCACGTTACCTAATTTAAACCTCATATTCCAATGTTCGTATTTTTATTCAGTTATACTAAATTCTGTTTAACTTAGTAAGCATGAAACTTTTCAACTGTTTTGTCCCTTAGCCTATCTCATATACAAATTACCCAACGTGGTAAAAATCAATGGTTTCCTATCATTTCTAAGCCAAAAATAGTAAATTTAGCGCCCTTCATAATATTTTAATTCAGAGCATCCGTTCATAAGAGATTAGCTATTTACCGTGTCGCTTCCGACATTCCACATACTTTAGCGCAAATCAAAAGACGTTCAATGAAGTCAGACTGTTTAAAAAATAAATTACCTTGCATCCCATTATTGAGATATGGGAGAGGTTCTCCTATTCCATAAGCTAACACGCATTCTATTGTTAAACAGTTCATTTGACTGAAATTGTTTTATTCTTAATCGGGTAATATTAACAATATTATTAATTTTGACAATATTACTTCGACTTTCTTGTGTGTAGGTTTGCATTTTCAAAACAATTATCCAATAGATTGAAATTAGAGATATAAATTGATTTATCATAGAAAATTAATTTTTTTAGCAAAATAATTGATCTGGTTATGTTCAAACATTGAAGTCGACCGACTACTTTATTTAACTACATAAGATGTATTACTTATACAAAGTTAATACGAAATCAATCGATCTGTTTTTAAAGAAATTGTTGTTCGTCTTGCCAAACAAATTATTTACTTCCAATAAATACTAAACAGTTGAGTAAATAAATGCTTAGGTACTAAAATGCATTCACGCTAAAATTTTCACAAATTTACACGTACGAAATTCGATTTGTACTCATTAAATGGAAGTGAGAAGCAAACAAACAAAAAAATGTGCCAAAAATAACTTAAATTGTTTAGCTTGCTTTTGTCAACTTAACAACAGTCTCGTCGCTTTACTTAAATAAACAGAAAGTTTGAAGGGCCGCGCTATTTCGGCTGCTAAATATATTTAAGAAATTCGAGATATATAAAGTTGTGTGTATTTAATTTCAATATATCCCAGAAGATCGTGGAACCGAAGACCCTGATAAAATGTTATTTTATAAAATTTTCAGTTATTCAATATCAAAGTGATTTGTGCAATTTTGAGCCATAAATACGAACGTTTCAAAATACGCAATCATTTCAAAATTACTTCTTCTATACGACTTCAAAGGTTAAGCTTCTTCCAAGTTAATTCCTCTTCCTATGCTGGCTAAGCTTATCTTATCAACTAGAAAATGTCATTTCCATTGACCTCGTTTCATACATACACACAACACACAACTATTAAAATTTATATTTTATTTTATTTATTTATTACAACTTAAGGGGGATTTTTTACAGTTACATTATTTCTCTTAAGTCTTAAGTTTTTATTATTCTCATGTTTCATTATGTATTTTATTAATTTTAAAAGTCTAACAAAATTATAAAAGAATTTAATTATAATAAAAAAGAGAAAAAAGACATATAAAACTAACTGATAAATGTTGAATTCTTTTTTCTCTCTCACACTTTATCGACATTCTTGATTTAAAAATATTTTAGATTCAACGATTTTTGAAGATGTCAGAAAATTTGTAGATGAATAATTTTCATAAATGTCACAAGGGTTTCCAATTTATTATCAATTAAATAACTAAAAAGCCACACTGCAATGAATTTGTTTAAGATATACACATTTCAAATACAGTTGCGCGAGTATGTGGATTATAATGTTAGCAGTAGGGATTATAAGATAAAATACAGAGGAGGGAGATTACAAACTAAAATATAGAGGAGAAATTGTACTGGAAGAAAAATACAAAATATTTTTTAGGCTTAAATGGTGTTGGCTGTTTGTTGTTATTTTATGATGCGTCTAGAATTAGATTTCTTTATAATTTTTAATTTTTTTCTTTTGTTTTAACATATGGGAAAAGAAACAAATTTTTAACATTTCAAATCCGTTTAAAAACAACACTTAGAGGAACTATTAACGAAAATAACTAAGTTTGAAGCAAATGATGAATTTTTACAGAGTTGATTGAGCGTTTGGATTACTGGTTTCAAAATATTCATTTCCTTAGTGTAGTTGTGATTACAAGTTCTAAGTTCGGAACACATTTGACAGAATGTATGTAAATATTTAAAAGTATTGGCTGATCAGTTTTGGAAACCACTTTGCTTACAAATGTTGCTTCTAGGTGGTTGGTTGTTAGCTGATGTTAACGTTTTGAGGTTTATTTTGAACTAACTCTGTGGGCCACACTTCGCTGTCAGCTGCAATCGATTGTAGCGTCGTTGGCCCCTTTTCGTAGATGCCAATCATTTGCTTGCTCTTATTTAACTTTGCCCGCCTGTGCGGCTGCAGCGGCAGCTTCCTCTTTTTTGCGTTGTTTTTCACGCATTAGTTCAGCATCTCTAGAAAATAGAAGAAAAGAGAAATTGTTAGCAAAAAGGTTGAGATAATTATAGTCTAATATAAAATGAATTCGTGTTATGTTCCTGTCGAAAGGTTTTCACAGGAAAAGAGAGCACTTCAGAAGACAATTTTTAATTAATTAACCTATTGTATCCAAATACACTTTTGATATCGATATGGCTTTTATGCATTGAAAAGTGTTTACATATAAGAACGTATCGTAAACTTTTTTATACACTTCTCATATAAATGAAAGAATCGTCAGCCATTATTTGAATAGAAAATTCTCGCCAAAAACGCTTCTTCGTAAAGATACTAAGTATATGTACACTTCCTAATGTACATATACTTAGTATCTCATGTACAAAAATATCGCCAAAATTGGTTTCCGTACAGAAATAGCGCCAAAAATATTTTTCGTACAGAAAAGTGTCGCCAAAGATACTTTTCAGAAATTTATTGCCAAAGATGTTTTTCATACAAAAAAAAGTATATCCAAAGGTACTTACTCATATAGGATACTATTGGCAAAGAGGTTTTTCATATGGAAAAGTATGGCCAAGAATGTTTTTCATACAGAAAACTGTCGCTAAAGATACTTCTCATGCGTTTCATAGAGAAAATTGTCGCCAAAGATACTTTGCATATAGAAGAGCATAACCAAAGATACTCTTCATATACAAAAGTATCGACAAAGACGCTTTTTATAAAGTAGTGTCGCCAAGGACACTCTATATAGAAAAGTATCGGTAAAGATACTTCTCATACAGAAAAGTATCGTCAAAAATACTCCTCACATAGAAAAGTGTTGGCAGAGATACTTTTCACATAGAAAAGTATGGTCAAAGATACTTCTCATATGGAATACCATTCCCAAAGAGGTTTTTCATAAGAAAAAGTATTGTCAAGAATGCTTTTCATAGAGAAAATTGTCGCCAGACACTTTTTATATAAAAAATATCGCTAAAGATACTTCTACAGAAAAGTATCGCCAAAGATACGTCTCATAAAGAAAAGAATCCTAAAAATGTTTCTCATATAAGAAAAGTATCGACAGATACTTTTCATAGAGAAAAATATTGTCGAACATGCATTTACATAGTTTTCATTTAGTAAATTACCTCGACAGCGAATTGTTTTATAGAGAAGGACGTATTGAATAGGGGGATCTTTATTCGTTTCCGAAGCGCTTTTTTGTAAAGGTACCTCTATAGACGCTTTTCGTATAAAAACGCGTCTCTGAAAATGCTTTTCTCACGGAATAGTGCTAGCGGAACATGCTTTTGGTATAGAAACATGCCTCCAAAAACGGGGTTTTTTCTAGAAACTCGTCTCTAAAGCCTGTTTCAGTAGCCGTGTCTCTAGATTGTATCTATAGTCAGGCATTTTTCGTACACAAAAGTATTTACAAGCTATTAGATATCCCTAATGATGGTAATCGTCCCGAGATTCTGACCACATGCTGAGATTTATCCTCCATATATTAGAAATTTGTTTCCAAACAAACTTTTCGTGCAGATCCACAATTGTTCTTATAGAGAAGCGGCTCTAAACGCAATTTTCGTACAGAAAAACGCCTCCAAAAATATTTTTCGTTAAAAATGTCACCAATAGAGTTATTCGTATAAAGTCCTGTTTCCAAAGATACATAATATACAGAACCTGTTCCCACTCCTTGCAGTATCTCCTAGGACACTGTTACCACTGAAAGGTACCTCAAAAACACTAAACGGAGATTGCAGTTACATTATTTTCTTTAGAGTGGAAAAGTGTCTTTTTCGGGCTAGATCCTGTTAATAAAAATTGTGTGCAAAGCTGCTAGTACACAAAAGATCAAAAGATTTCCATTAGGAATCGTAGCGAGAAAACCAACGGTCTGTTTTCTTTAGCCGGCGTGATTTGCGAAAACGTTATTTCATGACCATCAGCTATCCTGAAGAGAATGAGATATATTACCGCATCCAGCACCACCAACTAACAACGATGGCAACAACCATTTAGTGTCTTAATTTAAGAATTTCTGCAGCACCTTCTTGAAACTCACCTTTGCTTACGTTGATCTACGGTTAAATTGTCACTTCGTTTGCCTTTATTGAGATCAGCTTGCTTCTTTAAGTTCTTTTGACGGGCAAGATCGCGCTGATTTCCACCTAATTGCAAAAAAAAAAAAAAGAAATAGAAATAATTATCTACCCAGAAAACAACAAAAACGAACTGCAGAAAAATTAGGTTCGAAGATACACGCAAGAAAATTAGAATATTAGATAGATATTTCTATAACCTTAAAAAATGATACTATTGGAGATGTCACAAATACAAGAGAGTGTTTGCATGAATTTACAGCAAGAAATGTTTTAAATGATTAAAATACCGTTTACTACGCATAACTTTTTTGCGACATGACAATTTTCGTAAAATGTTTTTCTTTTTTCCTTTCTCCCGATATGATACTTACGGGTCATGTTTCACTGTTTTTAAGTTGTTTTGGTCTTTTACTTAATGTAAGAACCGGTTCAAGACTATTTTGTAAAGCGTGGCCGAAACGCGTTAGCTTACTCTTCAGCTGTATATTTTAATAGGCAAAATTAATGCTTTTGTTAGAATAAAACAATAACAAATTTCACGTTCTCAATTTCTGGATTTTTCTAAGTTTTCTTTTTTGTTATCACCCAGGACGGCCAACAATGAAATGTCACAATATTTTCTGTAACTCGCTAATGCTGCAGCGAGAATAAGTACCATTTTTTTGTACACCATAGTTGCATTATTAGGTAGCATTTAGACAGTAGGGCTGCATTTTCAATGCATGGCAATAAATGCTTGAATTAAAATGCGTATTGGTCTGTAACTCTCAACATATGCACCATAATTTCGAACAATAAAAATGTAAATCTATGATATTTATTTATAGTGATTTATGTATGTGGATAGTGTATATTATTTTCGTTTGGTTTTGTGTGGGAAAAAAATTGTTTGTCAAACGTCATCAAATGGGCAACGAAGACTACACATGTAAAGGTTATATCGATACCCATAGTTGATTTTTTAAAAAATCAAACTGACTATTTTAAATACCGACAATTATTGTATTAGTCGTCGTTCAGTTTTACATTGATGGAATTGCGAACAAACGTTGCTGTCGTTTTGAAATTGTCATGATGGAAAAAATTCAAATAATCGCAAACGCACACAGAATCTTCTTGATGGTAAATGTATTCTCTACCTTGATTATTTGTCTTTATTATTTATTGAAGAGGAAAAATAATATTGTGGAGTATCGTCGGACGAGTAGCCAATCGTGAAAAGAGAAGAGAATTAACATTTAAAGGAAATGGCACAATAACGGATTGATCTGAGAGATTCAACTCTAATTGAGAAAAATTGTCTTCCATGTCACTTTTCTGAAAGAAAAGTGCCTTCTATGACATTTTTTCTATAAGAAAAGTGCCTTCTATGATACTTCTATATAGGAAAAGCGCCCAGCCTAGTTGTCACAATCAATTTTAGACAAGTTTTGCGCCCGTTAGCGAGTCCACCCACCAGCCAGCCAAACAGATAGGCGGATATAGTTCAATCCACATAACGTCATAAAAACTATTTCGTTAAAACATGTTTGGTCCTTTAAACACTTCACTGTGGGTGCTACATTTTCGGCCGTACCACAATCACTTCTGGATTCTCCGAGCCCCATACGTGGCAATTTTGCTTGTTGACGTAGCCACCGAGTGAGAAATGAGCTTCATCGAATGAGAATAATCACCCCGTAATACATTAAAAGTGGCCACATTTGAATCACCACTTTTGTAGTAAGTTTAAACTATTTTTACGCGTTATTAAGTTGTTAAACCATCCATATTTGTAAATGGCGAACCTTTCATTAAATAAATAACACTTCAGATGACAAGTATTTAACAGCTGAGAGCCTTACCAGACCAGCGGTTTTGAAGTCACTAAATGGATGGATAACCCGTTACATTTAACAGAAATCTAGTTTAAGGCGGTCCACGAATTAGGGATTTGTATGGGAAGTGCTGGATGGCTGGAAGATATTGGGAATGGTATATGTTATGTTTGATTGAATTCAGTATATTGAATGAATTCGATTGTTTCAGAAGGGGGGGAAAGCTTTAGATAACGGTTAGCGTGGACCAAATTTGACTGAATGTATTTAAACTGAAAAGAGATGTGAAACCAAAATCATATAGATAACATCCGTCATTTTCATGAGAAATATAAGAAGCGACATCGCTTATGGTGCCATAATTTGGAAAGTTCACCAAAACCTTTGAACATTGTATCGAAAGTGTATATCCGGCATTTTCTACGTACTCGGTACTAACGAAGAAATTAAATGTAAGAGGACATACGAGGTGTGTTCAAAAAATAAGGCGAATTTTCAAATTTCGCGGGCTACGTACATTCGACTTTCGATTATTATTTCCAGAACGAGTGTCGTCATTCACATTTTCTCGACCTTCTGTGAAAAGCTTGTACCACTTGTAAACATTTTTTTTGACTCAGAGTACTCTCACCGTGTGCCACGGTCAACATTTCAAATGTTTTTGAGCATTTAATTCCAATTTTTACACAAAATTTGATGCAACTTCTTTGATCCATTTTTTCGATGGCAGAAAATCGCCGAACACGCAAAACACTTGTCTTATTTACGTCTCTCACAAACAAACAAAACATGCTATATGGATAAAACCGTCAACATGTGTACATTCGAGAGGAGTGTACCAATACAAGAAAAAAAAATAATAATTGGAAGTCGAATGTACGTAGCCCTCGAAATTTGAAAATTTCCATTATTTTTTTAGCACACCCCGTATGTAGCCGCTGTCTTCTGAGCAAACGTCTCTCTCTCGACACATTTCAGTTATTTTTACAAGCGAGTAAGTTAGAAGGAGAACTGCTAAATGCGAATATGGCAGAGGTTACAAAGGCAATGAAAACATACAGACCAATTATATTTCTGTGGAGACAAAGTTGAGATGACAAGAGAGTAAGACGATCCCACTCTCTTCGTTGCTCTCCCATACAATAACTCTATAATTTTATACATATATATAGAATGGCGCATACGTAACGTTAAGATTTGAATACATTTTTTGTTTAAGCCTTTTTTTCGTCTATACAGAATTAATTGGGGAATTTATGATGGAAAGGCTCAGCAAAGAACAAAGAACCAAAGTTGTTCGACTTTACTTTGAAAGCCAGCATTCCATTATTCAGAACATATCGAAATTTCTTTCATGTGCAAAATGCTCCTAGCGCTTCAACAATTTACCGATTGGTTCAGCGTTTTGGGCAACAAGGGTCTGTCTATGATCTTCCTCGTGCAGTTCGAAATGAAGTGACCATTGCTCGAGTGCAAGCAAGTACATCCACCAGGCGACATTCTCAGCAGTTAGAGATGTCTAGGCGGTCTTTGCAAAGTTATGTATGTTATATCTTTTCCAATATAAGATGCAATTGGTTCACGAGTCAAAACCAAAATGATGCACAAGAACGCCTTCAATAAGTCGCCGTTAATGTTACTTATGCGCCACCCTATATTTTGGTTACTACTGTAGCAAGTTGATAATTAATGTATGAATACCATTACATATGACGTTAAAAAACGCTAAACTATTAAAGTTCTACGTCGGAAAAGAGCAAAAGGGGGGAACAAATTACGATTTTAAGTGAACGTTGGAAGCAAGCTAATTTCACTCCTGTGGAAAAATATTGGCCTGTACGTTTCTATCGTCTTTGGCAATTTCACGATGCAAGCAATCAGTTCGCTTACCTTGCACTACTCGCTAGTAATACTAAATACACAAGTTGAGCGATTAGTCTAAATTTACTCTCTTTGGTACTGAGAAAGAGGCTTAAATGTTTCTCTCATATTGTAGAGGAATCAAAGAGAGTAAACGTAAACGAAGGCAAATGTAGCTCAAAGACGATGGAAACGTACAGACCAATTATTTTTCTTTGGCAAAGTTGAGATGATAAAAGAGCCAAGAGGGTAAGATGATCCCATAACTCTCTTTCTTTACATAACTTTACATATTTTGGTTACTATTTTTACAGATTAAGATAAGTTGATCAATAATGTATAAACACCATTATATATGACGTTAAAAAACGCTGAACTATTTAAGTTCCATATTGGAAAAGAGAGCGAAAGGGGACGAAATTGAGTGAGCGTTGGAAGCAAGCGAATTTCACTTCAGAGAAAAATAATTGTTATGTATAATACATTTCCATCGTCTTTGTGTAGCCGACGTCTTCTGAGCCGTCTTTCCAACAAATAATAAGTACATTTTTGCAATATGACTTTATTGCTTAATTCTATAATGCCTTTTATTAAATTAGAATGATTGGAAGAACTCGGTCCTACTGATTGCCAATTTTTGCGCCACACGTTCTCCATTTTATTCTCAAGCATACTTATACACAAGTAAAATTTTAGTATAATCTATACGATACTGAATTATCGATATTCTATGAATAATTGTCATAATATTTTCCCCACAGATATGAGTTCATAAATAGTCTTCAGATGTTTTTGTTTTGCTTTTTTGAATATTTAAGTTCATAGTTAAAACTTAATATTATTGTTTCTGGTTTATTCAGATTAAACAGTATTCCCTCTCTATTTATCAATATTTGTTTTACAGTTTAGTAATATGAGGTCAAATTTGAAATGTTCAAAACACTTACTTTTCTAATTATAAAATTTAATTTTCTTGAAATTTATCTTCGATCACACATACAGGATCTATCGTTGGGTTTGTGAAGTAAAAAAACCATTCTTAAAGCACGAAGCAGCCAGTGCCTTCCCTAAATTCCATTATATATTTGCCGTTTCTGCCGTTTATTCTAAGTAGTGAACAGTATTTTCATCGTGTTGCAAATATTCCGAATTCATCATATAATTTACGTTTATATCACGTATTTTCTAATAATATTTTAATTTTCTAATAATAATAAATATAAAGTGATAACATAATAAAACTTTATTATCAGAATGGGTATTCTTTCGTGGGAACGATATCCGACGAAATGATTTTACGCAATGAAATCTTTTTATCTTATGCAAATATACCTCTTTTTGTGTAAATAGTTTGGAATGATGCTAATCCACACGCAGTCTATCAAGTGACAATAAATCGACAAAAAATCACTATTTGGTGTGGATTGTAGACCGGTGCCATCTTCATCTCACATTCTTTTCAAAACGAAGATGGTGTGCTTTGAGCGGAATTGGATGATATGAATGTGAACGCCAGGTGATTCTAACAGGACGGCTCTACCTATCATATGGCTGTTAATACAATGGAATATTGCACGGACGAGGTGTGGGCATGATTATCTCTCGTAGAGGTGGCGTGAACTGGCCATCGAAATAGTGTAATCTGATTCCATATAACTTTTCCTTGTGGGGTTCTCTAAAATCGCAATGTCTCCAAAGTCAAAATAAATCTATACGCCACAGTAATCGACAATTTTACTCTCCGAATGCGTGTCTTCCAGCAAAGTCGTGGAGCCAATTGAACGATATCATATTCCATACATCATTGGAGTTTTCTTTATGGGGTATCCTTAAATCACAATTTCTCCACAGTCAATATAAATGTATGCGCCAGAGTAATCGACGCCGCAGCACCATATGTAGACATTTGACATAAAACAATATCTTTTATATAATTTCAACGTCTACCCTTGTTTATTGAAACCCCCTTTATTTCGCACTACTATTTAACGGGTTATCCATTTGGTCATCATATGAAGTGTTATTTATTTAGCGAAAGGGTTACCATTTTCAAATATGGATCGTTTAACAACTGAAGAAAGTGTAAAAATAGCTATTGGGCTATTCGGTTTTTAAAAGAAATTTATTTACAAATTTATATACAAGAAAAGAATTATTTTAATCTATTATACAGGGTGGGCCATATGAGTGTTGGCGATTTAATTCTTCAATTTCTCGGTATCGCGCGGCGCTGGGTGGCGGTGGGATATGTTGTTCGCTGCGCCGCTTCCTGGAAATTTAGTCGCCATGGAGCCGTACACGGGAGTGCAGCGTGCATTTTGTGTCTAAGCGTATTACGAAAACAATAAATCAGTGATTACTGCACGACGTTTGTATCGGTCTGAACACGGTTTACACGATTTAAGTGAAGTTCCAAGCGCCAATGTGATACGAAAATGGATCAGAATGTTCGAAACAACCGGCTCAACAGTACCAATTACGGTTCGTGGTCGCCCAGTTTCTGCAAGATCAGCCGACATTGTGGAGCGTGTTCGTGTTTCAGTTCAGCGAAATCCGCAACAGTCAACACGTAAGAGAAGTCAGTCTTTGGATGTCAAAAGAACAACTTTAGGACGAATTTTGAAACGTGATTTGCATTTGAAGGCTTATAAGATTCAGATAGTCCAGGAATTAAAACCCGATGATGCCAATAACCGACTTAACTTTGTCAATTTGATGCTAGAAAAGGGGGGATATTGAATGGCCCCCACGTAGCCCCGATCTCTCTCCATGCGATTATTCTCCATGGGGCTACCTCAAATCGGTAGTCTACGAGAATAATCCGACCAATTTAGAGCAGTTGAAGAGGAACATTATTCAGGAAAGTAACAAAATACCGAGAACAACTTTTCAAGAGTTCCAAGAGTGTCAAGCAGCCGAGGAAAACCACTTGGACAACATTATTTTTAAGTCTTAAAAATTCCCATGCTTCTACTTTTTAAAAATACAAATATATTTTTTTTATATTTCGTAGTTTTTTTTTAATTGAATATTTAAACCGCCAACACCCTTATGGCCCACCCTGTATAATCTTAAATCCTTCAAGTGGTTGCTCAGTCTTCGAAATAGGTGTTAGTCGGACAGGGCAAAGTCTGGGGGAGTACGGTGGGTGAGGTACAACCTCCCACTCAAGTTCTGAGAGTTTCTGACGGGACCGCAAGGCAGTGTTAGGGTGGGCGTTGTCATGATGGAAGATGACGTCTCCCTGATTGATGAGGCTCGGCCGTTTTTCTTCCAATGCAGCCTTCAATTTATCTAATTGTGCGAAAGAGTAGTCCACATTAATCGCTTGATTCGTTGGTAGAAACTTAAAACAGTATTCCGTTGACATCCCACCAAATCGCCAACATTACCTTCCTGGGGTGAAGGCCCGCTTTAGAGGTGGATTGAGGGGGTTCATTTGGTTCCCCCACGATCTTTTACGCGTTACATTGTTGCAGACTATCCAGGCTATCACCCCCTGTGATGAGGTTCTTCAGAAATGGTGTCTTGTTATTTCTTATCCTTAGGTTATGGCAGACGTCAACGCGATTCAGGCGGTTGTCCTCGGTGAGAGAATGAGGTACCCACACATCGAAGTTGCTCACAAATCCAAGCTCTTTTATTACCCCGTGAACGATTGGGATTGATTTTTTGATTATTTCAGCTATTTCCCTAACTGTTGCGCGGGGATTAACAATAAATTAATCGCATCTCCTCGGAAATAATTTCTTTTAGTCGTCCTGATCTGGGAGCGTCCGTTACGGAGAAGTCGCTCTTAGAAAATCGTTTAAATCATTTCTGGCAAGTGCTTTTATTTGGTCCGTTTTCTTCATAAACAGACCTTTTCTCTATTGGCTTCAGCAGCCCTTTTTCCTTTTCTGAAATAATACCGCATAGTCTCCCTAAAATGCTCTTTTTTACTCATTTTTCCCACATTTTAAAACTTTCTTTTTTAAAACACTATAACCACTCACGACTAGAACGAGAACACAAGCAAACAAAAGTAAGCAATTTAGAGAAGGGGTGGGAGGAAGTTATGATAGGGTTTGAAGGAACTCTGCGTCATGAGAAGTGACGTATGGTGGTGAATCAACGAATGATAAATCTTATTACAAAAGTGGTGACTCAAACGTGGGTACTTTTCGTGCATTACGCGATGATTATGGTCATCATAATCGGCCTACTGTGCAAGGAATTGGCAAGATCATAGAGATTTGAAGCGACTGGAAGCGTTACAGATGTGGCCAGGCCTGTGCATCATTGCAATGTACGCACTGCCAAAAATATCGCTTTTGTTAGTGAAGAGTTGTCGGATAATTCGAATTTAAATTCAGAGTGCTATAGCTGTATGATAAGTGACTTTTTGTTTTGAAATTAAAGATCATGAACAGGGCGATATGTGGTTTCAACAAGACAGTGCCACGAGCTACACAACCCGACCGATTTTGGCTTTGTTGATTGAGAAGTTTCCAGAAAGCGTAGTTTCACGTTTTGGCAACGTTCATTACCCACCAAGACCATGCAATTTCACGCCGTTAGACTTTTAGAAAGATTTCAGTTACAAAAACCTAGTCTTTTTAAACCAATCATTTTGTGGCCAAGTACAAACTAAATATATAAAATTTAGTTTTTTTTTTTTTATCAGGAATAGGAAAATAATTGGATTTAAAAAAAATGGTTGAAGATAGCATTGGTTTTTTGTCCCTTTTTGGAAAAACGCTAAGAATATCGTCGAGAGTTATAGAAAATTTTACTATTTCGCTTTCAACATCTAGGATATCTAAATTTGATAGATCCTTGATCTCAGCCAGATTTTAAAAAAGTGATAAACAAAAGGTTATTTGATTTTTATGGTTGCTGTAAAAAACTGAAAAACGGTCATAAATGTGCGCGGACAATTAAAAGGAAAAAAGGAAAGTGCACTTTTGTAATTATTTGGGTTTTCTCTGTTGGCTACCTGCATGATTTTTTTACACAAATTGCACCCACATTCATGTGTGGTTATGTTTTAGAACGTCAGTAAAATATTGAAAAATACGTAGTATAAATAGGTGTTCATTGTTCGATTTTTGTCATTCTTTTTGTCATAGAATATGGAACTGTGCAAGCCAGATATAAATAGCTTTTGCTACTGCTGCGGTCAATATGTCTCAACACATAAAAAAGGGGAAATTTCAGTACTGATTTTGTTCAAATATACGAGATGTACTTCAACCAAAATGTTATAGTGAACAAAAATTGGGTGCCAAATATAGTGTGTAAAAGCTGCTACAACCGTCTAATGGATTGGAAAAATAGAAGACGTGAAAGTATGCCATTCGGTA